>JAVHLU010001641.1:0-27377 GCA_036785755.1 Colletotrichum ledebouriae
TTACTAGGGTATAAGCTAGATATCCTCTATTAACTCTAACTTAAATAATAATAAGCTTATTATTAGCTAGTTATTCCTATTTATATTCTTCCTAACCTAATATCTCCTCCTTAATAAGCTCTAGGGCTTAATTTCGCTCTAGAGTTAGTCTTTTCCTAACTCCTTGTTTTCTTCTAAGGAGTTAATTACTACCTAGTAGTTATTTATAACCTTATAATATATATTATTTCTTCTTTTAAGGTCTTTATTTTTATAACCTTAAGTAGCTAGTTCTCTTTACTAGGGTAGCGCTAGGTAATATAGCCTCTAGTTTTATAAGCGTAATAGGTATAGGGGTCCCTTATACTCTTCTAAGGTTATTAGTATTATACTAGGGAGGTACCTAAGGAGGATCTAGAGTTTTAGTAGTTATAGTATCTTACTTCCTTAACTTATAAGATATATACCGCTCTAGTTATATAAGTATCCCCCTTAATATCCTTAGTAATAAGTCTCTAGTAGGTTACTAGGTAGTTACTAGTAACTTTCTAGCGCTCTACTTTCTATATAATACTCTAGACCTTTAAGAGCTAGCTATTATAATTAGCTAATAGGTTAATAGTAATTAGCTAATCCCTTAGCCTAGGGGTAAAAGAGGCCTCTAGAAGTAAGATCTAGACTTAGCTAAGCTAGTTTATATTACTTATATTAGCTAGTATTTATTTAAATCTTAATAAGAAGGTTACTAGGGATTTATTCTCTTTCTACTAGAGGGTCTATAGTTAGGCTATAGCTTATAACTAGATATTTAGGTCCTTATATATCTAGTCTAGGTAGGCTATAAAATCCTTAGGGTTATATTTCCCCCCGCTCCCCCTAGCTCTATAGAAGGTAGAGACTACCTACTAAGCTATAGTATCTAAGTAGGAGTTAATAAGGTACTATACCTCTATATCTATAGTATAGAACGCCCTATTTATAGCAATCTTATACCTTATTTACTATACTTAAGTAGTATATTCCTTCTACTTACCTAAAAACTTTAGGGGTAGGGGTAGTAGCTTCTAGCGTACTATACTAGGTATTACTAGTACCTTACTAGTAGTACTTATAGGGGTTTATATAGCTACGCGTTAGCTATTCCCCTACTTAACCTCCTATAACTATTACTAGAGGGACTCTATTATTACTATTAAATTAGCTCGCGATAGCTTATCTCGAGTTTTAGCTATATTACTATTAATTATCTTACTAACTAGTAGGGAGTAGCGCTTAACCTATTATTATTATTATAATAATAAGCTTAAATATATAAGGGGTTAGACCTAAGTTTATTTAATATAAAGTTACTATAATACTATTTATTTAAGCTAAAGAGGAAAAAAGAGGAAGTTTTCCTCTCTAGTAGAGATTTCGCTAGTCTATAGGGAATAACTAGGTAGGCCCTAGGTAGGCCCTGGGTAGCTCCTTAAGGCGGTAAACCTAGGCAGAAGCCTAGGTAGGCTTAACCCGGGCGTAGCCCGTAATAGTAGCTAGTTTTAATAATATTAAGGACGCCTTAATAGTAGATAATGCCTTATTCTACTATAACCCTAATAAGTAGTTATTTATATAGCTTAACTTATTAAAGGAATATAGATACTCCGCGCTAATCTTCTAGCTAGCTAACTACATTAAATAGAAACCTTATAACCCTATTAAGTATATTAATATATATCTAATTACCTATATTAATAAGGCCCTTAACTAAGCTAAATAGAAGTATTAGCCTACTAAACTCAAAGTTACTTACCTAGTATAGGTAGTAAGGAAGTGCTAGCTAATACTATATTTATCTAGATAAGACCTTATAATAGTACTAACTAACTATTTAATAACGTATAATATTATTAAATAAATATCGCTATAGTTAGAGGATAAGACGAGGTCTAACTTATAACTTATATTATTATTAGAATATCTTAGCTAGTTCTCCCTAGTATATTATTATATCCCTAGAATATTAAATATCGTAGTAGATATATTATTACGCCTACTTATAATAGAAATCCCTATTAAAGACGTTAGGGAACTCAATAAGATATAGGATAATATACTAATATATATTAACTTTATAATAGAAGTGTCTCTTAATAATAACTTTAAGGCTAAGCTTATCTAATTATATACTAACTCTAAGTCCTAGAGTAGAGTATATAAGATACTCTGCGAAAAGGTAGATAATATAAATCTTAACTTCGTTATATATAATAGTCTTCTTTACTACGTTAACTCCTATACTAATAAATAAAGGCTCTATATTCTAAAAGAGTTAGTAACGCCTCTTATTAAGGAAGCTTATAATAACTATTATTACTTTAATAAGGAACGAATATAGAAAGCTATTAACGAATACTTTTATATACTACGTCTTAAATAATAAGTTAATAACTACGTAGCTAATTACTTATAATATAGAATAATAAATATAGAACGTTAACTACCGCTTAGCACGCTATAGCTAATATTAATACTAGCTATTCCCTTCTATATAATTACTATAGACTTTATTATTAGACTTCCTAAAATACCTTTATAGTATTTAGGCTACGAAGTAGAGAACTTTCTACTTCTTAATATAATACTTATTATAACTAATAAGTTCTCTAAAGTAATACTTCTTATCCTAGGTTACTTAATATATACTACTAAGATCTAGGGATACCTCCTTCTTTATAACCTCTAGTATAATAACTAGGGAATACTAAAAGCTATTATATCTAGTCGCAACTAGAAGTTCCTATTGAAGTTTTAGACCGCACTATAAGCTAAATTATATACTAAATTAAGATTCTTAATAGTATATTATCTATAAACTAATAGTATCTTAGAATATAAAAACTAAACTATTAAACTAGCTATTCGTTACTTTCTTAACCTCGTTAATAATAAGTAGGTAATATTACTACTAAGCCTTTAATATAACCTTAATAACGCTTACTTATAAGTTATTAGTTATTTACTAAACTAAATCCTATATAGTAGGAATATTAATAACGTATTAAATATCTTAGGTAATACTAACCCTGAAATAAACTATGAAATCTTCTAGGAGGAAGCGAAAATTGTAATCGCAGTAGCCTAGCTATATATAAAGGAATAGTATAATAAAAAATATTATTTTATTACCTTTAAGCTAGGTAACTAGGTATACCTTAAGATAGGATTAGGATATTATCTACTAGGATAGCTAAACCTAAAGTATAGCTACTAGTATATTCTATTTAAGGTCCTTAAATACGTTAGTAAGTTAGTATATTACCTTAATATTCTACCTAATATAAATATTTACCTAGTTATATCTATTATCTAACTTATACTAGTACTAGCCCCTAGTAATAACCTATTTAACTATTAAGATAACTACTAAGGCTTAGTTAATATTAAGGAAGATAATAATATTTATTAGCTTAAAGTATATAAGTATTTTAAAATTAAAAGTATTCTTAAGAAGCAAACCCTTGCGTAAGGAAAGGTATAATATCTAGTTAAATAGAAAGGTTACCTACTAATATATATTATTTAGATAGATAAAGATACTATAAATATAGATAAACTCGTTATTATATTTAAAAATAAGGAATAAGAGATAGAATAGCTCTATAGATAAGTATAAGCTTAAAGACCTATTTAATAGGGTATTAAACTAGTATTAGAGCTTAGTAAAAGACTACTAAGGTGCTTAAGAGGAAAGCCTTATAAGAACCTAGTAGAATAATATAATATATATTATAAATAAGGAATATACTACTTAAAGCGCTTTAAATAGATAAGTATACTATAAAGATTATTATAACTAAGGCCTTATTATAAAATAAAGACGTTTAGCGCGCCTAGCGTATCTAAGAACTTCACCCTAATAATAGTAATATTTATATCTATCCTATTAGCAAAGATAACTACGCCTATTACGCCTTCCCTCTTAAACTCCTTCTACCCTTAGTACTATAAGAACCTTTATAAATATAACTACCCTCCTCGCTAGAAGGTTAATCCCTACTCTTATTTAACTAATAAGAAAAATTAGCGCTTAAGTATATATATATAAAATAAATTTATATTTCTAGGTAAACCTACTAGTTATTACTACTACTTTCACCTGCTTAGTATTAAGCGTATTTTTCCCTCTATATATATATTTTGCTAAAGAGCGTTAACGCCTTTAACCCTATTACTATACTATCTCCCTTTATTACTATTATCCTCGTCTAGACGTTAAGGAATCTTACTAACGCTCTATATTATTATACGCTTAGCGCTACTAGAGTAACCTATATTATATATACCTAGGTATTACTTTACTATAAATAGATAACGCTCTAAATATAAAGATACTAAGTATATTACCCTTAACTATATTTACTACTACTTACTTAATATTAAGATCCCTCGTACTAAGCCTAGATATTATATTTATAACTAAGAAATCTTTAAGCGCGCCCTTAACTAAGAGACCTAATATTATAGAACTAGTTATAATATTTCTAATACCCTATTTATTATTTACCTAGGTACTAATACTTATCTAGCTACTTAACTACTATTTATAAACTAAATTAAGTTCTACTACTAATTTCCTAATACTATTTTAAACCTCGAGTAGCTATCCTTTTATAATACTATATAGAACTCCCTTAAATATAACCTATATTATACTACTAATATTACTAGTACGCCTATTTCTATCGATTCTAGAGAGGCCTTAAGTAGAGATAATAAACTTATTACTACTAAATATAATTAAGCTAATAAAACTATTAATACTAATTAGCCTAAACTATCCCTTAATACTAGCTAACCTAACTAAGCTACTAATGCTACTAAATATATTAAACCTCGACTATTAATTAATATTATTATAACTAGTACTAACTCCTATTACTTAGAATAAGACTAATAAGATAGCTACTCCTAAGAAGCAAGCTACTAGCATTAGCACCCCTAATATAATAGATATTATTAAGGCTATTAAGGGAATACGAGCTTATAGTAAACGTATTAGCTATATCTCTATACTACTTAATAGATATAAGGAGACCTAGATCGCCCTAACTATAGCGCTCTCTAAGGGCTATATTACTAATACTAGCGCTATTACTCTTAACCTAAGCTAATTTATTAAGTTAGCTACTAATAAGTTTAAGTTTATTATAGCGACTATTCCCTAGGGACTAATATAAGAGAGCCCGGGCTTCCTTAGCCTAGAATAATACTTTATTACTAAGTTATCTACTAAGTATATAGCGTTAGCTACTAGCCTAGAGGATCGCCCTAATATTAATCCTTCCTCTAACGTTAGCCCCTTTAATACTATTAACGCGCCTAATACTACTAAGATACCTAATACTACTACTAGTATTAAGAAGATTATTATTATAAACTAGTAATCTTATACTTATATTACTAGCCTCTATTACCTTACCTATTCCTATATAAAGTTCCTAACTACTTAGGAGGTAATTAATATATACCTTTAGCACCTCTATTTCTTTAATATAACTAATCTTATTACTACTTACTACGCTAAACGCCTTACTCTATACATACTTATCTAGAATAGCTTAATTATCCTTAGTTTATATATATATATCCGCGCCCTTAACTTATTTATAACTAAATAAATTATAAGTAACCCGGAGTTTAGTGCTATATTACTATTCTTTATTATTAAGTAGATATTATAATATAAGTTTCCTAGTATATATACTAAGGATAACGCTTATATTAGTTAGGCTATAGTTAATAATAACGACTTAAGCGCTATCTATACTCTTTTAGACCTTAATAACCCTAAGGCTATAGATATAGCTAACTTTTAATATAAATATGCTACTAACCTTCAAGGCTTTCGTGCTAATATCGCCTCCCTTACTACCTTAATTATTATAATTAAAGATAATAGTATTACTAAGTTATACCCTAAGGTTAGTAATATATCTCGCTACCTATTCCTAGAATAATATAAGGATAATACCTAACTAGCTACTACTTATAGTATTAGTATTAACTAACTCCTAGTTATAGCTAAAAAGATTATTAATAATAAGGATAAGAACTACCCGAACCTCTTAAAGATAGCTAATACTACGCCTAAGACTCCCTTAGCCTAAAGTAGGATATAATAAAACGTATAAAACGGAAAGGAAATAAGGTTATATATAGTTACTTATATATAATAGTATAGCTCTACCTACTAGTATATTACTATAATAGGAGGTATAAATCAAATTTTATACTATATATTATAGTTAATACCTTTTTCTTCTTATATAGGTAATTAATACTAAACGCGCTTAGTATAGTTATCTCGCTTAAGGGTATCTAACATATTTAATACGTTAAATATACCTAAACGCGTTAACCCTTATAAAAGGGCTTATCGCCTTTAAGGAAAAACCCTTCTAAAATTCATAGAATTTTCACCTATATTTTTCGCCTACTACGTGGACCGTATTAGCTATTAGCTACCTAATTAATATTAAGGAAGTTAATATTATAAAGAACTAATATAAACTAACTACGCTACGGATTAGTATTTTAACTATAACTAACTCGTTTACAATAACTAGAAAATAGTTTAATATACTTATAAATAGATAACTATTCTTATCCTATAAATTTCTAGATACCTATAGGGGGTATTTAACTTTACTTATATACCTATATTAGAGTTCTAGATAACTATTTAACCCTAATACTAGCGTGGACGAGCTAATAGTATAGCTAAAGGATTACTATCTTAAGAATAGCTTAGCTAAAGTAGACTAACTAATAACTAAGAATATAACTACTATATTATTTATAACTCCCCCTAATAATAAGTATTCTAATAAGATAGCTAATATCGCTCTTCCTATATTAACTTATAGTATATTGAATAGTTCTATAGCTATATTAAGATAGCTAATATAGTTAAAGTAGGATTTCGAGAAGGTTAGATATAAACCTAGAAGACTTCCTATCTCTTAAGTCCTTAGAATAATTAATATATAATATAAAGGAGTAGTAGTAATATACCTTAATAGTATCCCGCACCTAGTTAATATTATTAAGAAAGCCTCTAATAATATTACTAATCGTTCCGATTTAGCTATTATTAAGAGCTTACTAAAGGAATAATTCCTATCCTAGGTAGTAGACCTAGAAACTAATAGTAATAATATTAATATAATAAAATAGAAAGATAACGAGGCTTTATTAGCTTACTATAACTAAGCCCTATCCCTTCTATACTAAGCTAGTTATAAGAATATAAGTAACTAAGTAACCCTTACGAGACCTAAGGAGACCGTTCTAGTTAGTATTATTTGCTAATTTATATAAGAGCTAAAGGATACTAACCTTTATTAATAGATATTAAGTATATTAGTAATAGTATTAAGCAGCTTAAAATCCACTTATTATATTATCTAAGATACCCGCTAGATATTAGAAGAATAAGAAGCTAAAGAATAATATAAAGCTAAATAACTCCGCTCTTAGATCTTAGAAGACTTAGTAGCCTAATAGAACCCTAGCTAAGGCGTGGACTAGATTTTAGCCTAATAGCTAGCTTATATATATTTAAACTATCTAATATAAGCTAACTATAGTAGTTACTATTCTATATATCTAGTTATAATAGTTCTATACTTATATATCCCACCTTATAACCCTCTAGTAGTTCCTGCTTATAGATATAGTAGATATTAAGCGTACTTATATAGTAGGAATTATAAGTAAAGCTATTAATAGCTACTTAATAGTAATTAGCAGCAAGGATATAATAATCCTAGACCCCCTCCCTATAACTTATATAATAACGCTAACTACTCTTAGAGCTAGTAATAACCCTACTAGCCCTAGAACTATAGAGCTTACTAGGGAGGATACGACGTAGGAATCGACTTTAGCTAAAAAGATAATAATCTCCCTAAATTACTAGATTAGAAGAAGTCTGCTAATCTATATATAAATAAGTTAAAACTATTATAGAATAGGGAAGTTTATTATATTACCTATAGCTAAATTAGATATTAACGTTCTAATTACCTAGAACCGCCCCCGAGGCGTTTATTACTATAGGAATAAGCTATTATAAAGGCTTTAATATTCCCCTATAACTATAGTCTCATAGGAGGTATTTAACTACTAAGGGGCGTTATAGATATTTATTCCGCGTAGTTATACTTTTTTTACAAGTTTAGTAGCGAAACTATACCTATTATAACCCTAGATAACTCTACTCGCAACCTATAGGACTATACTAATATTATTATTAGAGGACGCTACTATAAATTTATATTACTAGAGGATATAGCAGACCTAGTAACTCTATTAACTAACTAAGAGGAATCTTATATTTAGGAAGAGGTTAAGCCTTTAGATATTATAGATCTATCTAACTAGGTAGTATTAGTTCTAAGGATTATATATAATAAGTCTCTAGAGCTAGATAACAGAGTATTAAGGATTAATATAATAGTAGCTTAAGCTAGCTTATCTAATTCTTAGAAGAAATAGATAGAAACGATATTATAACGCCTAGCTAGCTATACCTAATAGGTTATAGAAGTAACTACCTTGCTGGAAGGTCGACCTTTTGGGTTGAGAAGTCATCTCGTATAGTGGCTTTCACCTTGCTAGAAGGTTCAGCGAGGGCGTTTCTAGGCCACGAGAGCCTTAGTAGCCCGTTCGGCTCCGATATAATTAGCCCTAGTGCGGCGCGCGTCCAACTTTATATGGTAATATTTAGAGGGTTTGCTTACGAGTAGTAGGAATATATAGGGTTCCTATATTATTTTCCTTAACTAGTAGAGGGTATAGGTTAAAATACCTATATAATATTTCCTAATTATACCTGCGAATTAGGTAAATTTGTTGTAGTCTTTTTGCGAAGGGGCTGCGGCGTAATTCCGAACTTAATAGAAGTAACTAAACTAACTAAGGGGAAGGCTATATAATAGACTAGATTTATAAGAATTCCTAGATCTAATTCGTAGGAATGCGTTAAGATTAAAGATATTATAGATACTAAGATAGAGAACCCTAACCTTATTAAAAAATAGAAGCTACCCTAACGAACCGGATTAACTACTATAGTAGCCTATAAGGGAAGGCCCCCTATTAATATTTAATAATTAGCTATAGATATTTAGTTTGAGATTTCGCTAGTTAACCTAATATAACTTAGTTCTAAGTTTTTAAAGATATTATAGTCTCTATTCTAGCGGGTAGTTATATATAAGCCTAATTATATAAAGGGAAAAGAGAAGGCTATTACTAATTCTAATTTAGCTGTTATAATAATAACTAAGAAGTCTAGTATTATAAAGATAACTAACGACCTATAAGTAAATATTTAGCTATTCTTAAAGAACTACGAAGTAACCCGCCCGTTCTAATTAGAATATACTCTATTAATACCTACGACTTATCGCTATTTACTAATAAGAGCAGCATAAGCTAACTAAGGTTCTAAGATAAATATTATTTCCCCTAGACTCGTTAAGGAATATAGGTTTACTTAATATCCGCTCGCTAGTATTAATTTTAAGGGATTAAGTATAGGAGCTACTAGTAGTTCTATATATACTATAACCTATTTTATAGCTATTAGGGTAGTAACTTATAGTATTAAGCGCGAAATCTAGGTATATATTTATCTAGGAGACTCCGATTAATCCGTCCTATTACTATTAGGTATACCTTGGTTATATAATATATAAGTAATTATAGACCCTTAGGCTAGTAGAATATAGATTAGTAACGCCTACTATAGGGAACTAGTTATCTAGATCTTAAGCCCCTAGATATAAATATTAATAGAGTAGAAGTTGATTCTTACCCCTATAACTAATAATACTAACTTAATAGGGCGAGACTAACTCCTAAATATTATAGAAGAGGTTAGTCTAAGTCTAATAATTCTATTAATATTATAGATATTTTAAGTAAGTCTAATTTAGATTCAGAAAACTAAGATATTAACGCCGACCTAGGTAAGTTATTAAAGTATAACTAACTAACTTAGTATTCTTAACCTTATTAGATATAGAATATAAATCGGGAAGTTCGTTATTATTAGTTAGCGAGCTAGTAATAGATTTTAGACTCGGATTTATATATATATATAGGATATTAATATAGCCTAGTTAATATAGCACGCCCCTCGATTAATAAAGTCTGAGAGTATCTAAGAAGAGTATTAATTATTTTAAGTATTAAGTTCTATAATTGAGAAGTTAGATATTAGCAAGGTATTACTATAACCTACCGAGGTTCCTCTTTAATACTCTACTAAGCTAGCGAAAATTATATTTCTAACTAAATAACGTATTAAGCGACTCCTAATTAATTATATAACTCCTATAATAGAAGTTAATAAGTAGTAAGATAGGGAACTAATATAATTAGGCCTTTATATACTAGTAGGCGTAGTAGATAAGATTAAATAAGTAATTTTTACTTATTATATCCTATTCTCTAGTTTCCTAGATAACTTCCCTATTACTAACTTATATAAGTATATCCCTTAACTAAATAAAGGGGCTAAGCTATAGAACTTAAATTAGAAGAAGCGTTAGAACCCTACTAAAAAATATTAGATAGATTAGTTAGTCTAGGAAGGATAGGATATAGGCTTATACGAATTAATAGTAGTAGCTAATAGTATAGCGTTAGAATAGGGTATATAACCTATCTTAATATAGAAGAATAATAATCCTTAGGGTAAATACCGCTTTATAATTAATTATTAGAATATTAATAAATAGATTCTAACCTTACTAATCCCTTTACTCTATAAAATCTATAAGAACTTATTAGATCCTTAGATTAGGTCCTATTTGTCTTAGGACTTAAAGCGCGCTTACTAGTCTATCCCTATTTATCTAGACTATAGATATATTTATATATTTAATATACTAGAATACCTATAACTATAGCTAACTAGAATATAATAAGGTATAAAGGCGTTAGCTTACTAAATAACTAAATTCAGAAGGATCTTCTTAGGTCCTATTCTAGAACTAAAGGCTAAACTATCCTTATTAGTCCTAATAAAAGCTAGTAAAATAGCCCCTATAGATATCTATTTTAATAATATTTTTATAAAGTTCTATTACTAGGATAATAAGTAGATATGTATAAGATAATACTTATTACTTCGATTTATATAGGTATAAGTCTAACTATTAAGAAAAAAGATTAGCCTAGGAATAAGATTAGTTATTACTATAGGTTAGGTATATAAAGCTAGAGGCGCTATATTTATTAAGCCTAATTATATTACTAAGATCTAGGAATAGCTAGTACCTACTAACTAGACTAGCGTGAGGGTATTCGTCGCTACGATAAGGCCTTATAGATAGTAGATAAAGAACTATGCTAAGGTTACTCGCCCTTTATATTAGCTAACTAGCACTATTCTATAGAAATAGGGGTCCTTAGAAGCCCTATCCTTCTAACTAATAAAAGAACTTAAAGCAGGGGCTATTAAATTATATAGCCTAGATATTAGCTAACTAGTATAGTTATATTTAAACGTATTAAAGTATATAGGGGGTTATATAATCTTATAGAACTAGATAGCTAGGTAAGTCCTAATCCTATATAATTCGTTCCTACTTATAAAGACCTAGCGTAATTATAGAACCTATAAGCGCGAACTACTAGCGATTATAGAATTCTATAGATAATACTCCTATTTTCTTCGAACGGAGGTGCTATTAACTATCTATACTAACTATAAACCCCTTACCTAGTTTTTAATATTAGCTTATTATAATAGAATCTATATGCGCTAGGTATTAGAGCTAAGGATATTAAATATTAAAATTAAATATATCTAGGGCTAATAGAACGCTGCTATTAATATACTATCTAGAATAATTTTCCTATCCTATAACTATAATAATAATAACTTATAAATATTTAGGTATAAAAAAGAAGATAGTTCTTAGGTATAAAATGATAGAATAAGGGGGTATAAAGAACTACTAAAATTCGCCCTAAAAATAAGCTAGATTAAAAATAATTAAATAAAGTAGTAGAGTCCTTACTTATATATTATAGAGGAATAGGTACTAAAGAGGGGAAAATAAATAACCCCGTTATAGTACTAATAAAGCGCCTAGCGACTACTAAAGTAGGATTATTAAAACTTATAGTTAGACGTAGTTATTAGTTAGATAATTAAAATATAACCTTACGTCTAGGCGTCTATATAGCCTAAGGTAATAATAATATAAGAAAGTAGCGGGACGACCCTTAGTATAGCAATATCTACGAATTCCTATTAGGTAAACGCAAGGTTAATAATTACTAAACTTAATACTTAGCGAATTAGTACTAATCTTACTTAATCTCGGATAGAACTCTATATAACTTATACTAGGGTATTTAATACTAATGCCTCGTCTATTCAGAGGTTATTAATATATATAAGGAAGCTTACGATAAGGCTAGCTATTATAAGCTAAACGTGACGCGCTAATAGTTAGTAAGTAAGTTCTTCTAGCTAGAGATATTAACCGATATTATTAACTATATAAATAGCTATTAGCCTTATACTAGTATTAGACCATAAAAACTACTATATCGATTTTAGAGCTTTTATAAGTTATTAGAATTAACTACTTAGGCGCGCTACCTATATTAGCGAGGGGCTATATATACCTACTAATTTAGATCGACTACTTAAGCTAATTCTATTAGAGTTAACTTATAAAAATAGCTATAGCTAGGGAAGCGATCCCTTAGTTAGAAGTATAAATAGACTCCGTTAGTATATCGCCTTAAGTTATCTACTTAGATACTAGAGGAGTATTTATATCTATTAAGTTTAAAACTATAATAAAAGCCTATTAGGCTAAAGTTATACTAGCCCTAGCTAAGTCTTATAAATTAGTAGGGATAATTAAAACCTGTATCTAATTAGTAGTTAACTTTATTATAAAGCGGATTCTAAGTAGGAAATTCCCCCTAGAGGACTAGGATCTATATTATATAGAAGTATTTAGGAATATTAATAAATACTAAATACTAACTATAGGATACTTACTAATAGAGATCCTAATAGGACGAGAGATAATAGGTTTAGTTATTAAACTATAAATCTATAATAATATTCCTTAACTAGAGGTATTAGCTAATATAGCAGTTACTTATATAGCTAGAATAGATTATAAGAGAAGAGTAGTAATAAGTATATAAGACGTATAGAACGCCGCTAGATTAGCTAAGTATAAATAACGATAGATAATCCTATTTAAATATAGCGATCTAGTTATACTAGCTTAAGATAGGAAGCCCCTAAAGTTTAAGCCTCGTTAGAGAGGTCTATTTACTATTTAATATCGAGTTAGTCGAGTTATATACTAGTTAGAATAGCTAGATAGAACTACTATACCTTATAATTAATATTAGGACTAGTTAAAGGTGTTTTCCCTATAAAAAGGATATTAATAATTAAATGCTAGTTTAATATTACTATTCTTATAACTATTAAGATAATAATAAATAGGACCTTAGAGACTTTAAGGTTAGATGGGTTATACTTTCCTTATTAAAAACGCCTTCTATAAGGGGTATTCTTACCTAATTTACTTAAGGGGTTCCTTCTATTTATTTATTAAGAGATTTAGTATATAAACAGAATTTTCCCGTTTAGGATAATTAATTAAATTTATTCCTCCTATAATAATTTTCTCCTCTTACTATCCTACCTATTCTCTCTCCTTAATATCCCTTATTTTTAGGATAACGATGCTATATTAACGCTTGATATAGCAATTCCTTATAACGAACGAGATCCTAAACCTTTATATATTTATGTTATTTAGAATATATGCTTATAATTAGTAGTTATAAATCGCTCGATTATATTAAGGGTAACCTAACTACTCTTAAAAAATCCTACTAATATATTAATAAGTATAAGTAATAACTCTTCTAGTAGAGATAATATCTTCGAGGATAATCCCTACCTTATATATCGCTATTCTTTAATATTAATAGGTACTACTAGAAAGTAGATAGAATAAAATTATCCTAGTACTAGAGCGCGAGGTTCTAAGAACTATAGCTAGTAAGCGGAGTAATATATTACCTAGAAAAATAATAATAGCCTAGCTCTATATATATAGGATAACTTAGCTAATAACGAATTCTCTATACTAAATAGTAATAGTAATTTAAATAAGGAACTAGCTAAGAATATACTAGAGTAAGCTTATAAAGCTATAAGAGCTATATTAATCTAATTAACTAATCTAATTTATTCTAAAGAAGTAGCGGAATATATCTTTACTAAAGGTATAAAAATCGATCTTAAATCCTAGGTAGAGAAGCCTATCTTAAAAACTACTATTAGGATCTCTAGTAACCTAAACTATTAAAAGATTAGAGGATTAATCCCCTATAGTAGAGAACTAATTAATAAAACTATATTATAGGTATTTATAGTACGTATTATCGCTTTTAATAACTAATAGGATTACCTATTTAGGGGTTAGAAGGACCTAAGAGATACCCTAGGCGTAATAACTATAATTATACGTTACTTTTAAGAAGATATTACTATTACTAATTTAGCTATCTTAGGTATCTATACTATAAAACTCCGTTATATTAAATACTAGAGCCTATATGCCAGAACTAAAGGTATATTTATTCGTTCTCTAGCCCCTAAGAAGGATATTACGAAGCTAAAGATAATAAACCCTAGTTAAGTTCCTAAAGAAACCGCTATAGTAATACTAGCTCCTCCTATTATTAATTCCCCTAACTTAACTATAGTTAATAAGCCTAGTAGAGAGATCGCTAGTAATAAGCTAACTATACCTTATAAGCCTAAGGGTAATAATAACCTATAGCTCTAGCGCGATCTAAGCGTTAGATAGCTAGGAGTAGCCTCTATTCTAATTATAGTAATTAATAAGGACCTAGGTTTACTAACTAGTAAGTTAATATTTCCTAGTCTAGTACTAAAGCATAGATCTAGATTTAGCTAGTTTAACTTCCCTATATATAATTAATCCTTCTAGTTAGGAACTAATTTTACTAAGCTAACTAATTACGCTAATTTAGCTACTCCTCTAGATATACTTAACTAACTAGCCTACCCTACTATACTACTTAATACTAAGGATTTAGCTATTCCTCTAAGGACTTTTAAGCTACCTAATAAGCATATAGTAGGGAAAAATAATATTAATATTACTAAACCTCTAAAGGCTATTAACTAGGTTAAGAACCGTAGTTATTTAAATAGAGATACTGATTTTATAGCCCCTTTATTAGCGTTTAAGTTAATTAGAACTCTACCTAGTAGTCTTAGATCTAAGAGAATCCCTATTAAATTTAAATTAACTTATTATAAAGCTAATAATCTTAGGATTCTTAATAATAATAATCTCTCTAACTAGCCTAAAGTTAAACCTAGAGTAGGAATAATAAGATTAGTATAACATTTCTTACTTAAGTCTATAAGTAGTTCTAACTATAATAGATCTATTATATCTATTACTAGATCTAAGGAAGGATATACTAAGGAAGAGAAGTTAAAAATCTAATAGGAAGCTAATAAAGTAATTAAATTAGCTCCTACTAAATACTAAACTAGAATTAAACTTTATTAGATATAGGAAGTAATACTAAAATATAGAATAAACTATATATTAGGAAAGCGCGAGTTTATTAAAAACTAAGTTAGATAGCTTAAGGAGATTAAGGCTATAAGAACTACTTTATTATCCTTAGCGTTTACTACCCTATATTAGTATAAGTTAGTAACTAGTAGAGGTTCTACCTTAAAGCGATTAAAATTCTTTTAATTAACTAACTATATACTACTATAGCCTAAGAAGGATTAGGAATAAAAAAATAAGTATAGGTTTTATAGTAGATTAGTAATAGGAGTAAACTAGGGATTTAGAATAGCTTTAGGTAATTAAAAACTAGCTTATATATTTCTTTCTTATTAATACTATTAGGGGTAACGGAGTTATAGTTAGATATATATATATAGTAGGAACTAATAGGATAGAGATTCCGTTTTAGGAGATAACTATAGAAGGTCTATATTAGGTATATTTAGCCTAGCTTAGTATTAGAGCAGAACTTAGAAGAATTAACCCCGCTTATATACAACTACATCCGCCCTAACTGAGAGGCTCATTCTGGTGTATGAAAGCTGAGTGAACTGAACAGCGATTGCAACGAGGCGATATCTCAGGACGGCACCACTTTTCATTAAGGTTTGAGCTCATCAGTAGACTTCAGACGTTGTCCCGTCAATCAGCGATGGCGATAGACGCGGCAGATGTCGAGAGCGACCGACGCAGCCTCAACCCGTCCCGTAACAACATCTCGAATGCCTTTGCTCCCCCATCTGGACCAGCCGAGTTGACTTGTGCGCCCAGTCCCAACTTCAAAGTTCGCGGAGACCTGTTGCGGCCGATTACGACGATGAAAAACACAATCCTTTGAATGGGCAACCGTGTGATGGCAGCCAGTCCCTGATAAAATCAGGCGTTTCCCTTGAGGTCGGAGGAAAAGCTGGTGTGAACCAGACCAATTCAGGCCAGTTCAAGGCGTCTGGGGTCCTTCGCCCGGAATGCCCTGGCAAACGCTCCAACTGTTTCATGGAGCACCGTGTCAGTCCATTGCCTGACTCTATCGCCGGCATCTTCGGGCGGATGGAGCCGGACATTTCACTATTTGATTTCTTGCGCACTCTCCCGAAGCATCCTATGCAGGTATTTCGATAGAAGGTTGGCGGACTCTTTGCCCCGACAGAAGGTCGCGGGGTAATCAGCTCAGCGATAACACCTTGGGCTCACAAATTGTATGAGCAAATGACGACAAATCATTGAGGCGCGCGGGCATCGCAGGGTTCAAATGAATTGCGCCGCCTTCGGACGTATCAAAATGGACAGAGAGTGGGCTTTCGACTGTCGGGCTGGCGAAGCCAAGCTGTGGTACCCCAGCTTGTGCTGGGACACTGATCCGAACCTCCACTTGTCAACGGCCGGGGTTTTGAAGTCATCGGACTTGAGATGTCGGCAAATCATCTGATCTGGGAGGGAATAAGGATCTGAAGGAGCCGAGAGAGAGAAGGAAAACAGCTTACAGCACTGCCAGCGCATCAAAACGCAAACCGGGTGTGATGGATGAACTGGATGGTTGGGGCTAAAGACGGGCAATTGGCTGGATCTGCAGCGGCATGAAGAAGTAGCCGAGAGGATCGCGAGCTGCAGGCATTGAGTGGATGGGCAAGTGGCTGCGGTCTGTAATGCGAAGTATGAGATGCGGAGGCGGGTCGGAGGGCGCCGTAACAACCTTCTGTCTTGCCCGCCTGTGGCCAAGCCAAGAACGACGCGATCGAAGAGGCCTGCCTGATGTTGTATTGCGACATGCACCACACATGCCCCCTGTGACCACTTTCGTTTTGTCTCGTCGGCGGTTGAGATGCGCGTTGTAAAAAAGGGTATCGTCGCATCCGTATCTGACTCCTCGCACCAACGCTCGGCAGCGAACCCCGGTCTTTATTTCTGCCCCAGGTATTCCTGAACCAAAGGTCCAGCAGGCAGGCCTAATACATATTCCTCTGAAATGTGCTATTTCTTCACATCGACAGCAGGGTTATGGGCTGCGGAAAAGCCCCTCAGCTACAAGATTGAAATTCAAGGACGCTTACTGCCAGTGCAACTCGTCGAGCAGCAGAGAGCCATTGAATCTTGACCAGTCTGCTGCAGATGATAGGAAAGTTGCCGAATGACAGGAACAAGCCGGTCTGGTTCGTGAAAATAGCGAGGAGAGAGGCTGTTCAGCAGCCGTATCGATCACCGAAGGGTTTTGTTGTTGGATGTTTCACCCTGGCCTGCCTCTCCACTTGATAATATGTTCGAGAAGTTCTGGGACAACGCAGTGTGCCCTGCTGTTTTTTGTATATACGCGTGCCGGATATCGTATTCAAAATCGCAGCAGCCTAGCATGCGTTGAGGTCGGCAGAAGAAGAATCGAAGGGTTGCAGCCAGCGGACGATTCGAAACCCTCGAGAGTCGGCATCCTGCGTGTTTGGTCTGGGTTCGGACTGTAGTCGGCGGTGGGCTGACATAGCCCGACCCTGGGTCTTAACATCATGAAATTGTTCCTTTTCCCCCTTGAAGCTAGCTCTGAGATCTCTTCGACCACCATTTGGGATGATTTTCAGCGCTGCCGACGGCCAGCCAGCCGCATTCATCCCGTTGAGATTCACAGTAACCGTCGCAGTAGCAATGGGACTGTCGCTACAGTTTAGCAGCTCACCAGCTTACCAAGGCCGATCGTATGCAAGGACTTTAGTGTCCTGGCAGAAAGGCAGCGGAGACGGCGCCGCGAGTCGGAGCCGTGTCGAACGGGCAGAGTGCAAAGTCAATGACAGTTGTGCGTCGTATTCCAACCAAAGCAGTGAGCGACCAAGTCTAATGGCCTAGACATGAGAAATGACGGCTCGTTTTCTGATTACGCCGGGTCTCGCGGCAGCCCCCATTAGATTTCTCTATTTAGCGCGGATAGCAGGTGGAGGTTGCACGGACCTGAGAAGACGGCTGGAGCCTGGAGGTTGGCATGGTTGACAGATCTAACTGAGGCCGTGGAATAGCAAAGTATACCGCTGGAAATGCTGGGTCGCAGTGAGTCTGGGCGAAACCATGCCGAAAGCCGACGATAAGTCTGAATGTACAAATCGCATTGTCGGCTGTTTTGTATTCTCTCGGCATTGGTGGGACGTAACAAGTTGTGCAGCGGAAGCTGAGGGCTTGGGCACGATAAGTAGCAATCAGAGTAGGGCACCCAACGGCCGTAAGTGGCGGGCTTGACATATCGGCATGAGGCCGAAAGCTGGATCGTGCATGGTCGTTGGTGGTGTTGGTTCAATATTATGTATGCCGTGCCATGTGTGCATGCACAGTCAAGGCAAACTGTTGAGAAACGACCTATAGGGCCACATTTATAGTTACTAAGGAGCTTATTCTAGTATAACGAGAGTAGCTATAACATAGTTGCTTATAACTATAGTTAGAGGAATAACCCTAGAGAAAGGTCGCTCTAGAGCTAATATTAGTTATATACCGCGCTAGGAATAGGTAATACTAAAAGTATTATAATATACCCCCTTAGATATAGTAATAGCTAGAAAAATACCTAATTATATAATACCTCTTAAAATACCTAAATATAAAGCGATATATCTATAAATAACTTATTAACAAGCCTATTTATAAAAGAGATAATAAAGTAAAGTTATTTATATTAGATATAAGTAAAGTATAAATAGTTATAGTTTTCTACTTTTATAACTATTACTATTATTATTATAATACCCTTTATTTACTAACTCTTACTAATAGTAGTAGAATCTATTATCTCTTATTAACTTAGGTAATGTAGCTATTATTATATTAACTCTAAATAAAATAACTAGCTACCCTCCTACCTTCTTAACTCTTCCTTATATAGAATATAATAATTATATATATACCTAACTTTAGCTCCTAATAATAACCTCGTTATACGCGCGCGTATATATACCTATATTATATAATAATCTTAAAGCTATTATAATATCCTAATATATTAATAAATACCTCTTAAAAAGAAGATCAGTTAGGCTATAGCCCTTAAGAAGGCGCGCGCTACTAAAGGTAAGAATAAAGCTAGGGGCGGAGGAGCGCGCCCTCCTCCCTTAGAGAGTAATAATAAGGTTATATATATATTATTCCTTCTTATTATTAATATATAATATATTAATATATTATAATAAGTAGGAAGAAGAAGTAGAAGTAACTTATAGAGAATAACTCTAAGGGTAAGGGTTTATAGCTTAAGAAGCCCTAGGGTTACCCTCCTAAGTAATTTAAGAGAATAACTCTTAATAAGTTATAATCCTTTTATTACTATAATTATATATTAGAATATGGCCTCTGGCCACTGCATAGTGATTTTACCTGCTCAAGTGCAACAGACCTTCTAACTCCGCGCCTCCTGATAATATATAGCCTTCGGTCACGTGATCTTGCCGACCACCTTTCCTAACCATAGCCGCACTTATACGTGCCCGTTACACTAGATAGCCTCACGATCTTTAACTTTATATCGATAATAACGTGGTTTTTAATTATTTAATAGACTACGAAACTATCGACTTTTCCTCTCGCGCACTACCCACGCCGCTATTAAATACCGCCTCTATTACCGCTTTATCCGCTAGTCCTCTTGTTCGATTAGGTTAGCTAACGCCTTCGTAGCTATACCGTTATTAGTAACGCTCTCTCTATATTAAAGCAGTCGGCGTAAGCTATACTTACTAACGTTTAAGCCCTAAGGGGCCTAGGCTACCTCTGCCTTAATAGTATAGAGGACCTGCTTAAAGAAGGGCTACTCTATAGGGTGCGTAACGACCTACCTAGCTTCTACTACTAAGTCTGCTTACTTAGCTATAATATAATAATAAGTATCCCCTCTAGGGGTATTAATAAGAGCCCTCTTAAGGGCTATACTAATAATACGCTCTCTATATATAACGGAGTAGTTAAAGAAGGAGCGGGTTTTATTAATTATATTAATACTAAACTCTCTAGCGAGCTCTCGCGCGTTATTAGTATTAAAGGGCGTACCTCGCGCGGGCTTAGCGTTTTTATATGCGGGGTCTAGTGCTAATATAGTTAAGGGATAAGGAAGAGGGAGAGGTATAAGGCCCTGCTCGTAGCAGAGCTTCTTATGCTTCTAGCTATAAGAACCTCTTAGGAAAGACCTCTTTAGTTAAGGAGTCACCTCTCGTATAGTAGCGTTTACCTTTAGCACCTTGCTAGAAGGTCGACCTTTTAGGTTAAGAAGTTATCTTATATAGTGGCTTTTACCTTGCTAGAAGGTTTAGCGAGGGCGTTACTACGAGAGCCTTAGTAGCCCGTTTAGCTCTGATATAATTAGCCCTGGTGCGGCGCGCGTCCGACTCTATGCGAGGGTTTGCTTGCGAGTAGTAGGAACGTATAGGGTTCCTATATTATTTTCCTTAACTAGTAGAGGGTATAGGTTAAAATACCTATATAGTATTTCCCGAATTATGCTTGCGAACTAGGTGAATTTGTTATAGTCTTTTTGCGAAGGGGCTGCGGCGTAATTCCGAGCTTAATATATTAGAATATTACTAACCTTATTATTATTATAATTCCTAAGGAGATAGATAAGGAGGAGAGTATTAGTAAGGGTAATTTAGAGCCTCCTCCTAGCCTTCCTCCCCTTAGTAGAGGTATAGAAGTAAAGTAAGTACCCCTATTTAATAACCGCTATTTTTAATATATTTTAAGTAAGCTCCTAGGCTTATTAAATAGAAAGTACTTACTTAGTATAGTAAGTAAGTATAACTATTATTATAAGGGTAAGGTATCTTATTAATAAATAAGTACCCTTATTACTATTATAGCTTATTAATGTACTAAAACTAAGACTTTAAAAGACCTAGTAGTTAGAAAAGTAAGGTTTTAAATATACTTTATTTCTATAACTACCTTTTAATATAACCTATAAACCCTTGCTTATTAGAGAGCTACGCTCTATAAGGCTATTACTACCTAGTAATACGGTCCACGTAGTAGGCGAAAAATATAGGTAAAAATTCTATGATTTAGAAGGTTTTCTCCTTGAAGGCAATAAGCCCTTTTATAAGGGTTAACGCGTTTAGGTACGTTTAACGCGTTAAACGTATTAGGTATTCTTAAGCGGGATAACCGCGCTAAGCGTATTTAGTATTAATTACTTATATAAGAAGAGAAAGGCGTTAACTATAATACATAGTATAAAATTTAATTTATACCTCCTATTATAGTAATATACTAATAAGTAGAGCTATGCTATTATATATAATTAACTTTAAGTAACCTTACTTCCTTTCTATTCTATTATTTTATTATATCCTGCTTTAAGCTAAGGGAGTCTTAGGTATAGTATTAGCTATCTTTAAGAGGTTAGAGTAATCCTTATCCTTATTATTAATAATCTCTTTAGCTATAGCTAGGAGTTAGTTAATACTAACGCTATGAGTAGTAGCTAGTTAAGTATTATCTTTATATTATTCTAGGAACTAGTAGTAAGATTCGTTACTAACCTTAGGGTATAACTTAGTAACGCTATTATTTTTAATTATAGCAATTAAGGTAGTAAGGGAGGTAATATTAG
Source organism: Colletotrichum ledebouriae (assembly GCA_036785755.1). NCBI lineage: Eukaryota > Fungi > Ascomycota > Sordariomycetes > Glomerellales > Glomerellaceae > Colletotrichum > Colletotrichum ledebouriae. The sequence goes on from JAVHLU010001641.1 coordinate 22,216, forward strand.
TATAAAGGCCTTAAAGGTCTATAGTATATTTATATTAAAAGTTAGTTATATCTATAGCCTTAGGGTTATTAAGGTCTAAAAGGGTGTAGATAGCGCCTACGTCATTACTATTAATTATAGCCTAACTAATATAAGTATTATCCTTAGTATATATACTAGGAAACTCGTAATATAATATCTACTTAATAATAAAGAATAGTAATATAGCGCTAAATTCCAGGTTACTTATAATTTATTTAGTTATAAATAAGTTAAGGGCGTAGATATATATATATAAACTAAGGATAATTAAGCTATTCTAGATAAGTATATATAGGGTAAGGCGTTTAGTATAGTAAGTAGTAATAAGGTTAGTCGTATTAAAGAAGTAGATATGCTAAAGGTATATATTAATTACCTCCTAAGTAGTTAGGAACTTTATATAGGAATAGGTAAGGCGATAGAGGCTAGTAGTATAAGTATAGGATTACTAGTTAGTAATAACAATCTTCTTAATACTAGAGGTAGTATTAGGTATCTTAGTAGCGCTAGGCATATTAGTAATATTAAAGGGGCTAATATTAGAGGAAGGGTTAATATTAGAGCGATCGTCTAGGCCTATAGCTAACGCTATATACTTAATAAATAATCTAGTAGTAAGGTATTATTTAGGGCTAAGGAAGCCTAGGCTCTCTTATATTAGTCCCTTAGGGATAGTTATTATAATAACCTTAAACTTATTAGTAGCTAACTTAATAAATTAGCCTAAGTTAAGAGTAATAGCGCTAGTATTAGTAATATAACCCTTAGAGAGCGCTATAGTTAGAGCGATCTAGGTTTCCTTATATTTATTAAATAATATAGAGATATAGCTAATATATTTATTATAAGCTCGTATTTCCTTAATAGCTTTAATAATATCTATTATATTAGGGGTACTAATACTAGTAGCTTACTTCTTAGGAGTAGTTATCTTATTAGTCTTATTCTAAGTAATAGGAGTTAATCTAGTACTAGTTATAATAATATTAGTTAATAGTTAAGGTTTAGTATATTTAGTAATATTAATAGCCTAGTTAGGTTAGCTAGTATTAAGGGATTATTTAGGCTAAGTAGCTTTAATAGGTTTATTAGCTTAATTATATTTAGTAATAATAGGTTTATTATCTCTACTTAAGGCCTCTCTAGAATTAATAGAAATAAGCGAGCTAGCGATATTAAGAGTATAATATAAGTTATATTTAAGGGAGTTTTATATAATATTATAGAGAGATAGCTACTTAAGGTTTAAAATAATATTAGGAAATTAGTAATAGAACTTAATTTAGTTTATAAATAGTAGTTAGGTAACTAGGTAAGCGTTATTACCTAGGTAGATAATAAACAGGGTACTAGAAATATTATAACTAGTTCTATAATATTAGGTCTCTTAGTTAAGAGCGTGCTTAAAGATTTCTTAGTTATAAATATAATATCTAGGCTTACTATAAGGGATCTTAATATTAAATAGGTAGTAATAAATATACTTAAGGGTAATATACTTAGTATCTTTATATTTAGAGCGTTATCTATTTATAGTAAAGTAATACCTAGGTATATATAATATAGGTTACTCTAGTAGCGCTAAGCGCGTAATAACATAGAGCGTTAGTAAGATTCCTTAACGTCTAGACGAGGATAATAGTAATAAAGGGAGATAGTATAGTAATAGGGTTAAAGGCGTTAACGCTCTTTAGCGAAATATATATATAGAGGGAAAAATACGCTTAATACTAAGCAGGCGAAGGTAGTAGTAATAACTAGTAGGTTTACCTAGAAATATAAATTTGTTTTATATATATATACTTAAGCGCTAATTTTTCTTATTAGTTAAATAAGAGTAGGGATTAACCTTCTAGCGAGGAGGGTAGTTATATTTATAAAGGTTCTTATAGTACTAAGGGTAGAAGGAGTTTAAGAGGGAAAGCGTAATAGATATAGTTATCTTTGCTAATAGGATAGATATAAATATTACTATTATTAGGGTAAAGTCCTTAGATATACTAAGCGCGCTAAACGTCTTTATTTTATAATAAGGCCTTAATTATAATACTCTTTATAATCTACTTATTTATTTAAAGTACTTTAAGTAGTATATTTCTTATTTATAATATATCTTATATTATTCTACTAGGTTCTTATAAGGCTTTCCTCTTAAGCGCCTTAGTAGTCTTTTACTAGGCTCTAATACTAATTTAATACCCTATTAAATAGGTCTTTAAGCTTATACTTATCTATAGAGCTATTCTATCTCTTATTCCTTACTTTTAAATATAATAATAAGTTTATTTATATTTATAATATCTTTATCTATCTAAATAGTATATATTAGTAAGTAGCTTTTTTATTTAACTAGATATTATACCTTTCCTTGCGCGAGGGTTTGCTTTTTAAGAATACTTTTAATCTTAAAATACTTATATATTTTAAGCTAATAAATATTATTATCTTCTTTAATATTAACTAGACCTTAGTAATTATCTTAATAGTTAAATAGGTTACTACTAGGGGCTAATACTAGTATAAGCTAGATAATAGATATAACTAGATAAATATTTATATTAAGTAGAATATCGAGGTAGTATACTAACTTACTAATATATTTAAGGACCTTAAATAAAATATATTAGTAGCTATACTTTAGGTTTAGCTATCCTAGTAGATAATATCCTAATCCTATCTTAAGGTATACCTAGTTACTTAGCTTAAAGGTAATAAAATAATATTTTTTATTATACTATTCCTTTATATATAGCTAGGCTATTATAATTAAAATTTTTACTTCCTCTTAGAAGATTTCATAGTTTATTTTAGGATTAGTATTACCTAAGATATTTAATATATTATTAGTATTCCTACTATATAGGATTTAGTTTAGTAAATAACTAATAACTTATAAGTAGGCGTTATTAAGGTTATATTAAAGGCTTAGTAGTAATATTACCTAGTTATTATTAACGAGGTTAAGAAAGTAACAAATAGCTAGTTTAATAGTTTAGTTCTTATATTCTAAAATACGATTAGTTTAAGGATAATATACTATTAAGAATCTTAATTTAGTATATAATTTAGCTTATAATATAGTTTAAAACTTTAATAGGAACTTCTAGTTATAATTAGATATAATAGCTTTTAGTATTCCCTAGTTACTATATTAGAGGTAATAAAGAAGGAGGCGTCCCTAGATCTTAGTAATATATATTAAGTAACCTAGGATAAGAAGTATTACTTTAGAGAACTTATTAGTTATAGTAAGTACTATATTAAGAAGTAGGAAGTTCTCTACTTCGTAGCCTAAATACCGTGAAGGTATTTCGGGAAGTCTAATAATAAAGTCTATAGTAATTATATAGAAGGGAATAGCTAGCGTTAATATTAGCTATATCGTACCGAGTAGTAGTTAACGTTCTATATTTATTATTCTATATTATAAGTAGTTAGCTATATAGTTATTAACTTATTATTTAAGATATAGTATATAAAAGTGTTTATTAATAGCTCTCTATATTCGTTCCTTACTAAAGTAATAGTAGTTATTATAAGCTTCTTTAATAAGTAGCGTTACTAACTCTTTTAGAACGCAAAGCCTTTATTTATTAGTATAAGGGTTAATATAGTAAAAGAGACTATTATATATAACGAAGTTAAGGTCTATATTATCTACCTTTTCGCAGAGTATTTTATATACTCTGCTCTAGGATTTAGAGTTAATATTAGATTAAATAAGCTTAGTCTTAAAGTCGTTATTAAGAGATACCTCTATTATGAAGTTAATACCTATTAGTATATTATCCTATAACTTATTAAGTTCCCTAACGTCTTTAATAGGGATTTCTATTATAAGTAGGCGTAATAATATATTTATTATAATATTTAACGTTCTAGGGCTATAATAATATACTAGAGAGAACTAGCTAAGATATTCGAATAATAACGTAAGTTATAAGTTAGACCTCGTCTTATCCTCTAACTATAGTAATATTTATTTAATAATATTATACGTTATTAAATAATTAGTAAGTACTATTATAAGGTCTCGTCTTAATAAACGTAGCATTAGCTAATACTTTTTTACTACCTATATTAGGTAAGTAACTTCGAGTTTAGTAGGCTAATACTTCTATTTAGCTTAGTTAAGGGCCTTACTAATATAAGTAATTAGATATATATTAGTACGCTTAATAGGGTCGCAAGGTTTCTATTTAATATTATTAGCTAGCTAGAAGATTAGCGCGGAGTATCTATATTCCTTTAATAAGTTAAGCTATATATATAACTACTTATTAGGGTTATAGTAGAATAAGGTATTATTTACTATTAAAATATCCTTAACGTGATTAAAGCTAGCTACTTCTTCTAATATAGGTTTAAAACTTATCTTTTAATAGAAGACCTTTCATTTAGCGCCTTTATCCTTCCCTTAAGCTTGGGCTTAGGTAAGTAATATAACTTTATACTATTAAAGTAGTTAAATATAATAACTATAGCGTAGTATTATATATTATAGAAAACTAGTTATACCTACCTAGTATTTAAGCTAGCGGAGGTTATAAGGGTATTTAATCTTCTTAATAATATTAATATAGTCTTAAGTATTTAATAGTTTAAATATATTAATAGTAAAGCTAAGTAGTTTAATAGAAGGGTATCTAATAAATAACTTCTTTACTAAAAGCGAGAGTCTAATATCTATAAAGAGTTTAAGAATCGCATCGAGGTACTTAAGGTAAGTATTAAGGTCCTTAGAAGTAATAATAATATTATTAATAAACGCGTAGGTATATTCCTTATATAGTTATAAGAGTCTATTTATAACGCGTTAAGCGTAAGCAGGCGAATTATAAAATCCTATAAATACTACCTTTAAGCGTTCTTATCCCTAGTAGCTAACTATAGTAAATCGATCTTAATATTCCTTCTTAATAAGAAATTAATAGAAAAAGGATTAAGTATTAAGTTCGGAATTACGCCGCAGCCCCTTCGCAAAAAGACTATAATAAATTCACTTAGTTTGTAAGCATAATTTAGGAAATACTATATAGGTATTTTAACCTATACTCTCTACTAGTTAAGGAAAATAATATAAGAACCCTATATATTCCTACTACTTATAAGTAAACCCTCTAAATATTACTATATAAAGT
>JAVHLU010001642.1:0-27375 GCA_036785755.1 Colletotrichum ledebouriae
TTAATACGTAGTATTATAAGATAGGAGCCCCTCTATAACTCTAAAAGCTCCTATTAATTAATACTTATATAGTTAATTTAGTCTAGTAGAGGGATAGATTTATATATAGTCTCTAATATATTAAATAAGCTAGAGCTCTAATTTAAAAAGGATTGCTATCTCTACGTTTTAGTAATATAACCTTAAGTAAGAGCGTATTATTCTCTAACTTTAAAATCCCCTTAGTTACTCGATATATATCTATAATTACTATAGAGTTCTATAACTTAACTATTAATAGTAATATAGCTCTATAAGATACCTTATTAAGCTAAGAAGATTTTAAGAAAGTACCTTTCTTCTCTTTATACCCTCCTACTCCTTTACTTATAGATAATAATATAATAGACTTTAGAAATAATAATAATATTATACTATCTCTTATAGTAGATATTCCTTAACCTATTTATAGATTATTAATATTATCTAGGTCTGCTTTATCTAAAATACTAGATAATAAGCTTAAATACCTTAGATATTAACTTTAGTTATAGGTCTTATAGATACTAAGTCGCGGTATAACTATTAAGCTACGCCTAAGAACTATACTTATAGATATATTATTATATCCTAAGAGGCCTAGTCCTTTAAATAAGTATAACTATAGCTATATAGACTATATCTAGTAGAGGGTTAATTAGTAGGATTAAATCGAGTAGAATACGCCTAAGGGAGCGTACTATTATAACTTCTTACGCCTAGCGCGATAGGGCGGGTAGTTTTAGCTATACTAAAGATTAGAGTAGGATAAGGAGTATAATAAAAAGGAAGAGGTAGTAAAGCTATTATTAAGATATAACCTATAGTAGAAGATAATTAAACCTAAGGGACCTTTTTAATAATAAGATTACCTACCTAGAAGATATTATTAATAGATTAGATTTATAAATAGAGTTTATTTACTATTTCTATAAAGTAGTTTTATTTATTTTTTAAAACTCTCTTTTATAATATTATAAAAAGTCTTAAGGGGATAATTAGAATAAGATAGGATAGACTTAGCTATATAACTTTTAGAAAACTCCCTTAGTATATAGACCTATTATAGGGAGATTATAAAATAGAGCGTAGAAGAGAGGAGTATAGTAGAGGGGAGGATAGTATTAGTATTATTACTATTAGTACTTTAATAACCCTATACCTCGTTTTTTAGTAATTTCTTAGCGAATCTATACCTAATAGGGAGTATCTCTTTTAATTAGATCTACGAATTATTCTATATATCTTTTAAGCCTACTCTTAATATTCTTATCTATTTATAGGTAGAGCTATATTATTTGTTGTCTTTCTAGTTCCTATCGGTTCCAGCCCTTTCCACTATTAACTTAGTTAAAGAGAAGAAACCTCTATATAAGCCTATTTACCTATTAAATAAGTACTAGCTAGAGGAGCTCTATTAATATATTACTAATAACTAAGTAATAGGGCGGATTTAACTTTTAATAAGCAAGGTAGGCGCCCCTATTCTCTTTATACTTAAGAAGAATAAACCCTAATACCTTTATCTAGATTATTAAGGCCTTAATAAAGTAATACTAAAGAACTAATATCTACTCCCCCTTATTAGTAAGCTATTAGATAGGCTTGAGGGAGTAGAATAGATCTTAAAAATTAACCTTTAAGATATATATTATTATATTTATATTAAGCTAGAAGACTACTAGAAGATAGCTTTTAGGACTTACTATAAGTACTTTAAATATATTATTATACTATCTAGACTTATAAATACCCTAGCAATATTCTAGGTATATATTTACTAAGCGCTCGCTAAGCTATTAAATACTTATTATATTACTTATATAGATAATATTATAATTTACTCTGAGATAAGAGAATAATATATAAAAGACCTTTACTAAGTACTTTATAAGCTTTACTAATAAGCGCTATATACTAAGCTTAGTAAGTATAAGTTCTACTAATAATAAGTAGAGTTCCTAGGGTATATTATTATACCTAAAGGTATATTAATAAACTAAAATCACGTCTAAGCTATTACTAAATAGAAGCTACCTAAGATATATAAGAAGATCTAAGTCTTCCTAGGATTCTATAATTTCTATTAAAAGTTTATCATATACTATTTAGGTATTATAGCCCCTATAATATCCCTACTAAAAGGTAGTAAGAATAATAAGAAGGGGAGCGAATTCTACTAGCCTAAAGAAGCCTAATAAGCCTTTAAATAGCTCTAAGCTGCTTTTTACTTAGTAACTATTCTCTAATACTAGGACTTAACTATAAAATAAGGGTTAAGATAGATATTTCTATCAAAGCTATATCTAATATCTTATTATAATATATTAATAGCTAGTAGTTACTAGTTACTTACTATTTATAGAAGCTTAGTAATACTAAGTAATATTAGGGAATAGGTTAATAGGAGCTTCTTATTATAATTAAAAGCCTAGACTATTAGGCTTATTACTTTTAGGGTATATTAAAGAAGTTTATAGTTCTAATAAATTACTAGGCATTGAAAGGAGTTATTAGTATATTAGTATAAGACCTTTAGGGAAGGCTTACTAGATAGGTATATAAACTCTTAGTATTTAACTTTAACTTAGAGTATAGGTTAGGAGTTATAAACCTAGTAGATAGGCTATCTAAGAGGCTAGATTATATAGAGGGGGAGGTAAAATATAATAATATACTCCTAACCTTAGTAAAGAAGCTAGGATTTATTAGTAACTTACTAGTAGACCTCTAGATAAGTATTACTACTTTATAAGGTAGTATAGAGACTTTAAAAGTATTTATTAATACTATAAGGGCTAGTATAAAACGATACCCCTTCTAGATAGATAGCTCTAGGGGTAGAGACGCTTTAGTCTCTAGTTAGTATAGCGCTCTATAGTATATTAATACTATTATAATTATAATAGCTATAATAACTTAATACTAAAGAGTAAGGGGGGATATAGAGAATACTTAGCGAGAGGTTCTTAGCCTAGAGGACTCGCTTAGAGCTAGGGTTACTATAATATAGTAATATATCCTATGCTAAGTTATAAAGGAGCTTATAATAAGCGAAATAGCGTATAATTAGTAACCCTCTAAAGTAATAGAGAGTCTAGTCTATAGACTATAAGCTAATAACTTATATTACTAGACCTAATTAGAGAGGGTATATAGACTAACTAGCGATCATAGGGGCTATATAATTAATAGCTATAGAACCTTATTCTATAAGGGAAGGTTAGAGATACTATAAGAGAGGTCCCTAAGGCTTAAAATCCTTTATTAATACTACGATAACCGCAGGGCGGGTTATATAAGGGTAAATAAGACTACTAAGCTAATCTTAGGGAAGTTCTATTAGCTAAATCCAGCTATAGACGTATATAATTATATTATAGGGTGCTATATATACTAAGGGATCTATATTCTAAGGTATAAGCCCTATAGAAAGTTATACCTACTACCCGTACTAGCGCACCCGTTTTAAGAAGTTAGTATAGACTTTATTACTAGACTACTACTAAGCGATTAGTATAAAGGCAGGGAGTATAATATAGTTCTCGTTATTATATACTAGATAACTAAGGTTATTATATTTATCCTAATAATAAAGTAGCTAATAGCTACTAGGTTAGCGTAGATTATCTATAAATAGGTTAAGTATTATTTTAATACCCTAGAGGGTATTATTAGTAATTAAGATAAGCTCCTTACTAGCTAGTTTTAAGAGGAATTTATAAGAGAGAGAGCTATTAAGCGCTACCTCTCTACTATATATTACCCCTAGACTAATAAGTAGTCTAAAAGAACACACTAGATATTAGAGAAGTACTTATAAGTATACGCTAGTAACTCGCTATAAGAATAAGCTATCTAGTTACCTAAGGCTAAGTCTATATATAATAATAGTCGCTATAGTACTACTAGCTGCTTACTAATAGAGGCCTTATATAGCTACTACCTACGTTATATAGAATATATAACCCTTATAAATAGGGTTATAATATAGGGTATAAGGGAGCGAATTAAATATATTTTAAGGCTTTATAAGAGAGCCTAGGAATAGTAGTAGAAGGCTACTAAGGCCTAAGCTAAGTATTATAACACGAGGTATAAGGAGTAGACCTACTATTAGGGATAAGTTATTAGGCTATTAATAAAGAACTTCTAGTTTAAGAATAAAAAACTAGCGCCTAGGTTTATATAAGTAGTTATTATAGAACTAGTTAGCATATAAGTATATAGAGTTTATCTATTACTATAGTATTAAAAGAAATATAATATATTCTGAGTTACTTTACTAGAGCTATAGGATAATTACTAAATAAGTAGTAAGAGCTTACTTATATACCTAGATTTTAAGGATAAGCTAGAGGAATAGGAGATAGAAGAGATTATTATATAGTAAGGTATTAGTAATAATATATAATACTTCATTAAGTAAGTAGGATAGCTTATAGATTATAATATGTAAGAGCTTATAGGGAACTTAGCGAACGTATAAGAGGCTATTTATAAGTTCGAGAGATAATATAAGAGGGCTTATAGGAAGTAGGATAATTAGTTACTAAAACTATTATAATAAGTTAGTAATTATAAGTAGCGAGACTATAAAAATAGAAGCTAAATTAAGGAGTAAAACGTTAATTATATTAAGTAGTAAATCGTTACTAATATTATAGCGAAAAGGGGTATTATCCTATAAAAAAAGGAAAAGAGCTAACTACCTAAGTAGTTAATTTCTTAGGATAGCTACGACTACGACTACTATAGCTACTATAACTATAAGTAGTACTACTATAACTACTATAGCGACTAGTTACTAAGCTAGCGCTATTAGTATCCCTACTATTACTACCTATAAGCTAACTACTAGCTAACTTACTATTAGCGCTACTACCTAACTCGCTACTAGAATTATTAATATTCGAGATAGTAATAGTAACAGTAGCTCTCTTAGTCTTCTTTACTACCTCTTCGCTACTACTTTAGCTATACTTAGTAGGGGTATAAAGATAAGAGGCATAGGAGATAGGGCGAGTATTAATAATAGTAATAAAGCAAGAGGGGATATTATTAGTAGTATACTTAGCGAGATTATTCTAAAGCTCCTTATAAAAGCTAGGGAAATACGAGGGGTTAGACCTAAGTTTATTTAATAGGAGGTTGCTATAATACTATTTATTTAAGCTAAAGAGGAAAAGGGGAAGTTTTCCTCTCTAGTAGAGATTTCGCTAGTCTATAGGGAATAACTAGGTAAGCCCTAGGTAGGCCCTAGGTAGCTCCTTAAGGCGGTAAACCTAGGCAGAAGCCTAGGTAAGCTTAACCCGGGCGTAGCCTGTAATAGGAAGAAGGCGATATTACGCTTATAGGCGCGCATAGGGATTAGTTTTATTGAAAGGTTATTAAGTAGGCGATCGATCTTATTATAAAAGTAGTTAATAGGACTATTATCATAAATATATAGTAGCTAGGTAGCGTTTAGGTACTAAAGAATATTAATACTATTATAAAGGGTACTAACTTAAAAACTAGTAGTTAGTAGGATATTATTAATAAGGGAATAGCTAGTAGTAACCTATATAGACTAGGATATTAAGCGCGAGGTGCTTATAGATTAAGGCGAGCTCCTAAAGCTAGAGCTACTCCATATTATAGCTACTATTACTAGTAATAGGATTATAAATAAGCTTAGTATTATACTTCTATATTACTTAATAGTCGCTAAGTATAATAAGAATATAGTAATAATAAAGAGGGGTTAGGATACTATTATACTACTAGATCTAGATCTAATAGAATATATTCTAAGTTATCTAAGTAGCGCCCTAAAGCTCCTAAGGGACCTATAAGGCGTTAGTATATAATAACTTATTAGTAAACTAATAGAGACTTATAGTAGTATATTTCTTCTTATTAAAGTTATAATAAATATACTTCTACGCGTAGTCGCTATATATATAGTAAAGATAGATAATATCCTAATATATCTTATAAAGATAGCTAAGGTAAGGATAGCTACTATTAGCGTTATTAGTAAAATTACTAAAAAGAATCTTAGGATTATAAATATATTTTATAAGAATTACGCCTATATATATAATATAAAATATTATAGAAAGCTATTAGTAAGAGGCTAAAAAGGAAGATAAGTAAGATTAGAGAGGAAAGGAAAAAGAAAAAGAAAACTTAATAATTATAATAAAAGCTTATGAAATAAGCGCTAAAATAAGAGAGGTAGCTAGACTAAAGAAAAGATTATAAAGGGGAGAAATTCTAACTAGGTTAGAGACCTTAAAAAGAAGACGCCCCTTTATACTTTAGGTCGCTAGGTAATAAAGCTAAATAATTACTAGTTATATACTACTAAATAGTTAAATAACTATTAGTAACTAATCAAAAAATAATAGTAATAATTAAAATTTAAAAATACCTATAACGCGATAGGAAAATAAAAATACGTTATTTACTATAACTACCTAGATCTAGCGTAGAGGGTAAGAGTAAATAATATAATAAAAGCGTAGATATACTACCCTATAGTTAGTAATAATATATATAACGACGTAGAGCCGCATTACCCTATTAATATACCTTAGGGACTAAGGCTTTAGAAGGGGGGGTAATTATAAGGATTAATAGCAGGCGTAGGGTATAACGCCACGCTATTAGCAAAACGTTAGCAAATTAGTAGCAGACCTACGCACCCTTAGGAAAACCCTATAAGCTATAGACTTAGAAGGTTAAGTAATAGTTAATATAACTATATATACCTACGTTTTAGCATTCTAGCCCTTCTTAGTTTAGGCCTATAGCTATACTCTTATAAATAGCTTCTTACTAGGCCTAGGGCTCTTATAGTTAGCTATTAAAAGCTAAACCTTATTACTTACTTAGTACTTACAAGGGGTTAGACCCGAGTTTATTTAATAAGAGGTCGCTATAATACTATTTATTTAAGCTAAAGAGGAAAAGGGGAAGTTTTCCTCTCTAGTAGAGATTTTACTAGTCTATAGGGAATAACTAAGTAAGCCTTAAGTAAGCCCTAGGTAGCTCCTTAAAGTAGTAAACCTAAGTAGAAGCCTAGGTAGGCTTAACCTAGGTATAGCTTATAATACTATCCCCCTTCCTAGCTAGTCCCCCCTAGGTATAGGCTAGGTTTCTATTATTATCTATAACTAGTCTATATAGGGCTTTATACTTATCTACTATAGCAATCTCTATAATAGCCTCTATAGGCTCCTAGGTAGGCTCTATATACCCCTCTTACTTAACTAGGACCTCGCGCCTCTACTCTTACCTAATTACCTTCTATTATACTATATATATCTCCTCTATATATTACTCGAATTTGCTATTATTACCTATAATTAGTAGTAGCTAGGGGTCTATCCTTATTTATATAAGTAAGGGGTCCTCTAGTACTCTCTAGAGGAGGTTTATATAGAACCTTAGGTAGATATTACTAGGTATATCTAACTTAATAATATATAGGCTTAGGACTCTAACTATAATATATTTATAATATAACTATAATAGCTTCTTACTAGGCCTAGGGCTTTTATAGTTAGCTATTAAAAGCTAAACCTTATTACTAACCTAGTACTCCTCTATAGGCGTCCTAAATTAATTTATATTCTCCTCGCTATATTATTAGGTAGTTATAATACTTACTTAGATAAAGTCTATTACCTCCTATAGTCTTATTACTAGGAGAGTAGCTATTATATCCCTAGAGGGGGCTTCTTTTATTATATTATTTACTATAAATATAGGGTTAGTATAGTACCTATATTCTAAGAAAAATAGCGAGAGCTTAGTAATATTACTAACCCTATTATAGAGTACTAGCTAGGTAATAAGTAGGAGCTACCCCTAGTTATCCTATACTTAGGTTATAAATACCTATAGGATAGCTTATATCTCCTAGTTCTACCTCTTAGTATTACTATTAATCTATAAGTAGTATATAGTACCTAATAGCCTCCTTATACTACTAAGGTAGTAGAATTTAGCTTAGAAGCAGCTTACCTAGTTAGACCCTTAATTACTAATAATATTATATAAGAACCTATAGAACTAGAAATAGGAGGTAAGGAACTAGTAGGTATAAGCTTCTACCTCTATAATACCTATCTCCCCTAATATTACTAACTTACCTAGCTTATTTATTATAACTTATAAGTATTAGCTAATATTAACCTTTATAAGTAGTAAGTTTATAATAAAGTCTATTAAGAGGTCTAAGTATCACTAGGTAGGTACTAGTAGGGGCTTTAAGAAGCCCCTCTTAGCTTACCTCTAGATATATATCCCTCTATAGATATTATAGTTCCTTATAGATCTCTATACTATTTATAATTATCCTAGCTAATAGAACTACTAGCTTACTATTTCTAGCGTGCTATTATAGCCTAAGTAGGTAGTTATACTTAGTTTATAGCTCTATTAGATAATCTTTATATAGAGCTCCCTTAGTAAGTTATTATTATCCTCTCTACTAGGTGTTATAGGCTATGCCCGGGTTAAGCTTACCTAGGCTTCTACCTAGGTTTGCTACCTTAAGGAGCTACCTAGGGCCTACCTAGGGCTTACCTAGTTATTCCCTATAAACTAATAAAATCTCTACTAGAGAGGAAAACTTCCCCTTTTCCTCTTTAGCTTAAATGAATAGTATTATAATAACCTCTTATTAAGTAAACTTAGGTCTAACCCCTTATATATTTAAGCTTATTACTATAATAATAATAATAAGTTAAGCGCTACTCCTTATTAGTTAGTAAGATAGTTAATAGTAGTATAGCTAAAACTCGAGATAAGCTATTATAAGCTAATTTAGTAGTAGTAATAGAGTCCCTCTAGTAATAGTTATAAGAGGTTAAGTAGGGGAATAGCTAACGCGTAGCTATATAGACCCCTATAAGTATTACTAGTAAAGTACTAATAATACCTAGTATAATATACTAGAAGCTATTACCCCTACCCCTGAAGTTTTTAAGTAAGTAGAAGGAATATATTACCTAGGTATAATAGATAAGGTATAGAATTACTATGAATAGGGTATTCCATACTATAGATATAGAGGTATAATACCTTATTAACTCCTACTTCGATATTATAGCCTAGTAAGTAGTCTCTACCTTTTATAGAGCAGGGGGGGTAGAGGGAAATATAACCCTAAGGACTTTATAGCCTACCTAGACTAGATATATAAAGACCTAAATATCTAGTTATAAGCTATAGCCTAACTATAAACCCTCTAGTAGAAAGAGAACGAATTCCTAGTAACCTTCTTACTAGGATTTAAGTAGATATTAGCTAATATAAGTAGTATAAACTAGCCTAGCTAAGTCTAGATCTTACTTCTAGAGGCCTCCCTTACGCCTAGGCTAAGGGACTAGCTAATTATTATTAACTTATTAGCTAATTATAATAGCTAGCTCTTAGAGGTCTAGAGTATTATATAGAAAGTAGAGCGCTAGAAGGTTATTAGTAACTACCTAGTAACTTACTAGAGACTTATTACTAAGGATACTAAAGGGGATATTTATATAACTAGAGCTATATATATCTTATAAGTTAAAGAAGTAAGATATTATAACTATTAAAACTCTAAATCCTCCTTAGATATCTCCCTAATATAATATTAATAACCTTAAAAGAGCATAAAGGACCCCTATACTTATTATACTTATAGAGCTAGAGGTTATATTACTTAATACTACGTTAATAAGGAGGACTAGCTACTTAGAATTATAAAGATAAAGACCTTAAAAGAAGAAATAATATACTATAAGGTTATAAATAACTATTAGATAATAATTAACTCCTTAGAAGAAAATAAGGAGTTAGAAAAAGACTAACTCTAGAGCGAAATTAAGCCCTAGAGCTTACTAAAGAGGAGATATTAGGTTAAAAAGAAGATAAATAGGAATAACTAGCTAATAATAAGCTTATTATTATTTAGGTTAGAGTTTATAGAGGATATCTAGCTTATACTCTAGTAAATACTAGAAGTAATACCTATATAATAATTAACTTCTCTCTAGCTTAATACCTCTACTTTTTATATATTAAGAAGAGATACTAACTTATAAGAAGGTATATACTTAGTAGATTATTACTAAGTAATATACTAGGTATAGTAGTATTTAACTTAGAAATAAGTAGCTATACCTAATATATCTTTATATATATAGTTAATAGCCTAGACCCTAATATCCTCTTAGGGCGCTTTTAGATAGAATAGAGCTAGGTCATTTATAATATTATAGCTTACTAAGTATACTATAAGAGGGGATAAGTTAGGCTATATCTAAAGGACTAAGAAGAAACTCCCCTTATAAAGGAGATAAGGGCTATAAGGTTCCTTAATATACCCTCGTTCTCTATAATTTACTAATACCTAGTAAGATAATAGAGTAAGTACTAAGAGGGTACTAAAGAGATACTAATCTAAGCTATTAGCTTATTTAATATTAAGAAAGCCTTAAACCTAAAACTAAAGGAGGATTAATAATACTATCTACTAAACTAGGTTTTAAGGGAGTTTCCTAACTTATTTAACTCTAATAAAGCTTACTTACTACCCCCTAGGTAATTAAGAGTAAATTATAAAATTAACTTTATATTAGGATTAAATAGGAGGGAGCTACTACTCCCCTAGGGCCCCTTTTATAATATATTAAGAGAAGAGCTCCTAGTACTAAAAAAGACCTTATAAGACCTCCTAGATAAGGGGTTTATTAAAGCTAGTAGCTTACTTACTAGGTTATTAGTACTCTTTATAAGGAAGCTAGGTAGGGGAATTTACTTCTATATTAACTATAGGGCTCTTAATATAATTATAAAGAAAAACTACTACCCCCTCTTATTAATCTCTAAGATATTATATTAAGTAAGTATAGCTAAGTAATATACTAAGCTAGATATAGTAGTAGCTTTCTATAAGTTAAGAGTAATAGAGAAGTATTAGGAGAGAATTATATTCTATACCTAGTATAAGTTATTTAAATAAGTAGTCTACTTATTTAGCCTAACTAGTACCCCTACTAGCTTCTAGTAATATAATAATAATACCCTATAAGACTTCCTTAATAACCTTATTACTATTTATATAAATAATATACTAATTTACTCTAATAGAATAAGGGAAGACTATAAGAAGAAGGTCTAGGAGGTCCTCTAGAGGCTAGTAAATATAAGCTTAAACCTTAACCCTATAAAATATAAGTTCTTAGTTAAGAGGGTTAAGTATATAGGGTTTATTATAATAATAGGAGAGGGTCTCTCCTATAATCCTAAGAAACTCTAGGTAATTACTAAGTAGTTACTCCCTATCTCCCTAAAGGGGGTCTAGAGCTTCCTAGGGTTTGCGAATTATTATAGTATATACTAGAATATAGGGATATTATTAGGCTATTTATACTACTTATTAGGAAGAATATAATATTCTAGTAGGGAGATAATTAAGAATAAGCCTTCTTAGAGCTTAAGTAGCTCTTTAATACCTAGCTAGTACTCTACTAGTTTAATCTAGAGGATAAGATTATTATTAAAACTAATTATTTAGGATTTATATTAAGAGGGGTATTCTTATTAGTCGACCTAGAGGGTACCTAGCGTCCTATAGTATTCTACTTATAAAAGCTCTTACTTATAAAATATAACTACCCTATTTATAATAAGGAGCTCCTAGTAGTCCTTTCTTACTTATATATATAGAGAGCAGAGCTATATAATATAACTACTTTTAAGATACTAACTAACTACTAGGGGCTTAAATACTTTATAAAGAAGTAGCGCCTTATAGAGCGCTAGAGCTAGTAAGCAGAGGAGCTATCTTAGTATAATTCTATTATTAAATACTACCCTAGTAAGGAACTAGTAGCCCCTAATACCCTCTCTTAGAGGGAGTAAGATATATTATAAGGGTACAATAACGAGTAGAAGTAGGAGAGGGTCTTATAGCTACTACTAGACTACGCCTACCCTTATAGGGGAGCTCTATATAAAAATTATCTAATAGAGCTATAACTTAAGTATAACTACTTACCTAAGCTATAAGAGTATACTAGAAATAATAAGCTAGTAGTTCTATTAGCTAGGATAATTATAAATAGTGCGGAGATTTATAAGGAACTATAATATCTATAGAGGGATATATATCTAGAGGTAAGCTAAGAGGGGCTTCCTAAAGCCCCTACTAATACTTACCTAGTTATACTTAGACCTCTTAATAAACTTTATTATAAACTTACTACTTATAAAGAATAATATTAGCTAATACTTATAGGTTATAATAAATAAGCTAGGTAAATTAGTAATATTAGGGGAGATAAGTACTATAGAGGTAGAAGCTTATACCTATTAGTTCTTTACCTCCTACTTCTAATTCTATAAGTTCTTAAAAAGTATTATTAATAATTAAGGGTTTAACTAGGTAAGCTACTTCTAGGCTAAATTCTACTACCTTATTAGTATAAAGAGGCTATTAAGTACTATATACTACTTATAGATTAATAGTAATACTAAGAGGTAGAACTAGGAGATATAAGCTATTCTATATATATTTATAACCTAGGTATAGGATAACTAGGGGTAGCTCTTACTTATTAACTAGCTAGCGCTATATAATAGAGCTAGTAATATAACTAAGCTCTTACTATTCTTCTTAGAATATAGGTATTATACTAACCCTATATTTATAGTAGATAATATAATAGAAGAAGCCCCCTCTAGGGATATAGTAGCTACCCTCTTAGTAATAAGACTATAGGAAGTTATAGACTTTATTTAAATAAGTATTATAGCTACCTAGTAGTATAATAAGGAGAATATAAACTAATATAAGATACCTATAGAGGAGTATTAAGTAAGTAATATAGTTTAGCTTTTAATAGCTAACTATAAAAGCCCTAGGCTTAGTAAGAAGCTATTATAGTTATATTATAAATATATAATAATTAGAGTCCTAAGCCTATACGTTATTAAGTTAGATATACCTAGTAATATCTACTTAAGGTTCTATATAGACCTCCTCTAGAGGGTACTAGAGGACCCCTTACTTATATAAATAAGAATAAACCCCTAGCTACTATTAATTATAGCTAATAATAGCGAATTCAAGTAGTATATAGAGGAGATATATATAGCGTAATAGAAAGCAGTTAGGCGAGGGTAGAGGCGCGAGGTCCTAGTTAAATAAGAGGGGTATATAAAGCCTACCTAGGAGCTTATAGAGGCTATTATAGAGACTACTATAATAAATAGGTATAAAGCCCTATATAGACTAGTTATAAATAATAATAATAACCTAGCTTATATCTAGGGGGGGACTAGCTAGGAAGGGGGATAGTATTATAAGCTATACTTAGGTTAAGCTTACTTAGGCTTCTACCTAGGTTTACTACCTTAAGGAGCTACCTAGGGCTTACCTAGGGCTTACCTAGTTATTCCCTATAGACTAGCGAAATCTCTACTAGAGAGGAAAACTTCCCCTTTTCCTCTTTAGCTTAAATAAATAGTATTATAATAACCTCTTATTAAATAAACTCGGGTCTAACCCCTCGCACTAGGTACCTATAGCCTCCCTCTAAATATTAGCCTCTTCTAACTATTAATATTATACTTACTAATTTAAACCTCAGCTTTAATATCTAGTAGGAAGCTCTAAAGCTAGTAAGTAATTATATAGTATATAGCCTTATATATTATATCCTCCTTTATAGTTTCTTGCTTATGATTTAGGGTTATTATTAAAGATTATAATATCTAGGATATTAATATAGCTTCTCTTACTTCTCCTTACTAGGGGGCTAGCTATAGGGTCCCTATAGGGGTAGGTATAGTCTAGTATTAGCTATAAAACCCTCCCTTGCTTTTACTTATTATCTTACCCTTATAATATATCCTATTCTCTCTAAGAGCGGGTATTAGAAGCTATTACTTCCTTATTAGAGTAGTATTTAATAGTAAAGTTATATTAAGATAGCTCCTCTACTTACTAGCTCTAGCGCTCTATAAGGCACTATTTCTTTATAAAGTATCTAAGCTCCTAGTAGTTATTTAGTACCTTAAAGGTAATTATACTATATAGCTCCGCCCTTTATATATATAAGTAAGAAAGAACTACTAAGAGCTCCTTATTATAAATAGGGTAGTTATACTCTATAAGTAAGAGCTTTTATAAGTAGAATACTAAGTACCCTCTAGGTTAATTTATAAGAGTACCCCTCTTAATATAAATCCTAAGTAGTTAGTTTTAATAATAATCTTATTTTCTAAATTAAACTAGTAGAGTACTAGCTAGGTATTAAAAAGCTACTTAAGCTATAAGAAAGCTTATTCTTAGTTATCTCCCTATTAGAATATTACATCCTTCTTAATAAGTAATATAAGTAGTTTAATAATATCCTTATATTTTAGTATACTTATATTATAATAGTTTATAAACCTTAAGAAGCTCTAGGCCCCTTTTAGGGAGATAGGGGGTAACTATTTAATAATTACCTACAGTTTCTTAGGGTTATAAGAAAGACCCTCTCTTATTATTATAATAAACCCTATATATTTAACCCTCTTAACTAAGAACTTATATTTTATAAGGTTAAGGTTTAGCCCTATATCTACTAGCCTCTAGAGGACCTCCTAAACCTTCCTCTTATAGTCTTCCCTTATTCTATTAGAGTAAATTAATATATTATTTATATAAATAATAATAAAGTTATTAAAAATATCCTATAGGGTATTATTAATATATTACTAGAAGCTAGTAAGGGTATTAGTTAGGCTAAATAAGTAGATTACTTACTTAAATAACCTATACTAAGTATAAAATATAATTCTCTCTTAATACTCCTTTATTACTCTTAACTTATTAAAAGCTATTATTATATCTAGCTTAGTATATTACTTAGCTATACCTATTTAATATAATATCTTAGAGATTAATAAGAGGGGGTAATAGTCTTTCTTAGTAATTATATTTAGAGCTTAATAATTAATATAGAAGTAAATTCCCCTACCTAGCTTCCTTATAAGGAGTACTAATAACCTAGTAAGTAGGCTACTAGCTTTAATAAACCCCTTATCTAGGAGGTCTTATAAGGTCTTTTTTAGTACTAGGAGCTCTTCTCTTAATATATTATAAAAGGGGCTCTAAGGGAGTAATAGCTCCCTTTTATTTAATTTTAATATAAGGTTAATCTAGTAATCTACTCCTAGTTACCTAGGGGGTAATAAGTAAGCCTTATTAGGGTTAAATAGGTTAGGAAACTCCCTTAAGACCTAGCTTAGTAAATAGTATTATTAATTCTCTTTTAGTTTTAGGTTTAAGGCTTTCTTAATATTAGTTAAGCTAATAGCCTATATTAATACCTCTATAATACCCTCCTAATACTTACCCTAGTATCTCGCTAGGTATTAGTAGATTATATAGAATAAGTATATATTAAGGAACCTCGTAGCCCTTATTTCCTTTATTAGGGGCGTTTCTTCTTAATCCTTTAGGTCTAGCTTAACTTATCTCTTCTTATAAGATACTTAATAAGCTATAGTATTATAAATAACCTAGTTCTATTCTATCTAAGGGCGCCTTAAGAGGATACTAGGTTCTAAGCTATTAACTATGTATATAAAGATATACTAGGTATAACTACTCGTTTCTAGGTTAAACGCTACTATATTTAATATATTACTTAGTAATAACCTACTAAATATATACTTCCTTATTGAGCTCGGAATTACGCCGCAGCCCCTTCGCAAAAAGACTATAACAAATTCACCTAGTTCGTAGGTATAATTCAGGAAATACTATATAGGTACTTTAACCTATACCCTCTACTAGTTAAGGAAAATAATATAAGAACCCTATATATTACTACTACTCGCAAGCAAACCCTCTAAATATTACTATATAAAGTTAGACGCGCGCTATACTAGGGCTAATTATATTAGAGCTAAACGGGCTACTAAGGCTCTCGTAGTAATACCCTCGCTAAACCTTCTAGTAAAGTAAAAGCTATTATATAAGATAACTACTTAACCTAAAAGGTTAACCTTCTAGTAAGGTACTAAAGGTACTATAAATACTACTATATAAGAGGTAACTCCTTAACTAGAGAGGTCTTTCCTAAGAGGTTCTTATAGCTAGAAGTATAAGAAGCTCTGCTATTAGAAGTAGGGCCTTATACCTCTTCCTCATCCTTATTGTTATCTAACCTATAATAAATCCTTAATTATATTAGTACTAAACCCTGCATATAAATACGCTAAGCCTAAGCGAGGTACGCCCTTTAATATAAATAATATAGAGGGGATTACTAGAGAGTTTAGCCTCGATATAATTAATAAAACCCGCTCCTTTATTAACTACTCTACTATATATAGAGAGCGTATTATTAGTATAGCCCTTAAGAGGGCTTACCTTAATACCCCTATAGGGGGCTCTATAAGGCGTAATAGTATTAGAGCTAAGTAAATAAACTTAGTAGTAGAAGTTTAGCGGGTTATTATATACCCTATAGAGTAGCCCTTCTTTAAGTAGGTCCTCCGTATTACTAAGGTAGAGGTAGCCTAGGCGGCCTAGGCCTATTAGGGGAACGTTAGTAAGTATAGCTTGCGCTAACTGCTTTGATATAGAGAGAGCGTTGCTAACAATAGCATAGCTACTACGAAGGCGTTAGCTAACCCGATCGAATAAGAGGACTATAAAGATAGTAACGACTTCTAGCGGACGAAGGGGTAATAGAGGCAGTATTTAATAGTAGCACGGGTAGTATATAAGAGGAAAAGTTAATAGTTTTATAGTTTAAATAATTAAAAACTATATTATTATCGATATAAAGTTAAAGATCGTGAGGCTATCTAGTAGGGTATATATAAGTGCGGCTGTGGTTAGGAGAGGATTATATAACTAAAGGCTATGTATTATTAGGAGGCGCGGAGTTAGAAGGTCTATTGCACTTAAGCAGGTAAAATCACTATGCAGTGGCCAGAGGCCGATATACTTCCTTATAAACTAGTATTTCTTTTTAATATATAAAAACTAAAGGTATAAAGCTAGGGAAAAGTTATATATTATATAAGTATTACTCCTAGTATTTACTAGAGTATAAGCTAGATATCCTCTATTAACCCTAACTTAAATAATAATAAGCTTATTATTAGCTAGTTATTCCTATTTATATTCTTTCTAACTTAATATCTCCTCTTTAGTAAGCTCTAGGGCTTAATTTCGCCCTAGAGTTAGTCTTTTTCTAACTCCTTATCTTCTTCTAAGAGTTAGCTATTACTTAGTAGTTATTATAACCTTATAATATATTAGTTTTTCTTTTAAGGTTTTTTTTTTAAACCTAAGGTAGCTAGTCCTCTTTATTAAAGTAGTACTAAGTAATATAACCTCTAGCTCTATAAGTATAATAAGTATAGAGGTCCTTTATACCTTTCTAAAGCTATTAGTATTATACTAGGGAGGTACTTAAGGAGGACCTAGAGTTTTAAAAGTTATAATATCTCGCCTTCTTAACTTATAAGATATATATAGCTCTAGTTATATAAATATCCCTATTAGTATCTTTAGTAATAAGTCTCTAGTAAGTTACTAGGTAGTTACTAGAGACCTTTTAGCGCTTTACTTTTTATATAATACTCTAGACCTTTAAGAGCTAGCTATTATAATTAGCTAGTAAGCTAATAATAATTAGCTAATCTCTTAGCCTAGGGGTAAGGGAGGCTTCTAAAAGCGAGATCTAGACTTAATAAAGCTAGTTTATATTACTTATATTAGCTAGTATTTACTTAAATCTAAGTAGGAAGGTTATTAGGGATTTATTCTCTTTTTATTAAAAGGTTAGTAGTTAAGCTATAGCTTATAATAAGATATTTAAGTCCTTATATATCTAGTCTAGGTAAGCTATAAAATCTATAGGGTTATATTTTCCCCTACCCCCCCTAGCTCTATAGAAAGTAGAGACTACTTACTAAGATATAGTATTTAAATAGGAGTTAATAAGGTATTATACCTCTATATTTATAGTATAGAACGCCTTATTTATAATAATCTTATACCTTATTTATTATACCTAAGTAATGTATTCCTTTTACTTACTTAAGAGTTTTAGGGGTAGGGGTAATAGCTTCTAGTATATTATACTAGGTATTACTAATACCTTATCAGTAGTATTTATAGGGGTTTATATAGTTATATATTAGCTATTCCCCTACTTAACCTTATATAATGATTACTAGAGGGACTCTATTACTACTACTAAACTAGCTTATATTAGCTTATCTTAAAATTTAGCTATATTACTATTACCTATCTTACTAACTAGTAGGGAGTAGCGTTTAATTTGTTATTATTATTATAATAATAAGCTTAAATATATAAAGAGTTAGACCTAAGTTTATTTAATAAGAGGTTATTATAATACTATTTATTTAAGCTAAAGAAGAAAAGGGGAAGTTTTCCTCTCTAGTAGAGATTTTACTAGTTTATAGGGAATAACTAAGTAAGCCCTAGGTAGGCCCTAGGTAGCTCCCTAAGGCGGTGAACCTAGGTAGAAGCCTAGGTATGCTTAACCTAGGCGTAGCCTATAATAATTATTATATTATTCACTTATTTATTAATTATCCCTATAATAAATGTTAATAGGAAAGTCTATTTTTTTAAATATAGCTTACTAGTACTACTTTTTTATAAGATACCTATAGATTCTAAGTAATATATAAGCTATAAAAATAAAAAGCTACTTATTAGTATAGCTTATAATATACTTACCTCTTATCTTTTATTATCTCTATTAATATATATACCTCTAATAAATATAAGAGCTAGTAGCTAGTAGGAATAGGTACTTATTAGTATATTTATACCCTTATTAAGGTTAAATAAAATTAGTTATAATTAGACTTAATAGATAAAACTTTAAAATATAGTATAAAGTAGTTATTAAGGACTACCTTTAGCGAGATAGGTATTAAGAACTATTTTTAATTTTGAAAGGATCTTCTTATTTATCTTTTTTATAAGATACTTATAGATTTTAAGTAATATATAAGCTATAAAAATAAATAGCTACTCCTTAGTATAGCTTATAGTATACTTATTTCCCATCCCTTATTATCTCTATTAATATATATACCTCTAATAAGAGCAGGAGGTATATACAAAATGGTATATTAAGAGGAGATTATAATAAAAGGAGATTATAATACTATTTATATATATTAAATACAAGATATTATAATTAATATCTTCTTAGAAGAGCTAATTACTAGCGCTCCCTAGTATGGAGAATAGAATAAATAGTATTATTAATTAGATTTATTCTACTTATAGTATAACCTTGCTAATAGAAGTGTTCTCCTTAGAGCTAGCTATTGAGTTCGGAATTACACCGCAGCCCCTTCGCAAAGAGACTATAACAAATTCACCTAGTTCGCAGGTATAATTCGGGAATTACTATATAGGTATTTTAACTTATACCCTCTACTAGTTAAGGAAAATAATATAAGAACCCTATATATTCCTATTACTTATAAGTAAACCCTTATATAAAGTCGGATATGCGCTATACTAGGGCTAATTATATTAGAGCTAAACGGGCTACTAAGGCTCTCGTAGCCTAGAAACGTGTCGTAATACCTTTAGCATCGCCCGTTCCTAGCGCAGCACGTGACTAACGTCGGCTCTAGAGTAACCTTATTCTAGGGTTATTCCTCTAACCGTGGTTATAAGTAACTACGTTATAGCTACTTTCGTTATAATAGATTAAGCTCTTTAGTAACTATAA
This sequence comes from Colletotrichum ledebouriae, assembly GCA_036785755.1. NCBI lineage: Eukaryota > Fungi > Ascomycota > Sordariomycetes > Glomerellales > Glomerellaceae > Colletotrichum > Colletotrichum ledebouriae. Next base: position 19,800 of record JAVHLU010001642.1, read on the forward strand.
ATATAGTCCTATAGGACGTTTCTTAATAGTTATAAGCCTAGCTCTAACTAAACCCCTAGTTATTATTTTAAAATAAGCCTTTATTACTAAAAGTACTTATTAAAACTTCCTCTCTCCTATTCCTTCTTTCCTCCTTATTATATATTATCCTCTATTACTACGAACTCTCTATTTCTAAACGACTTTAATTATAATATCTTTTACTATAGCTACTATAGTATTATGCTAGCTAATTATATATAGGGACTTTACTACTTAGTATATTATAATCTAAGCTAAAGCCTAAGCTACTAGAGTCTAGAAGTATATTAACCTAGATAACCCTAAGGGATTTTTATATCTAGGTAAGACTTTATTAGAAACTCTAACTCTTAACTTATATATTACTAAGTAAAACTAGGATATTAATACCTAATATCTATAGGAGAAGAGTACTTATAATTAATATATTACTCTACTTAACTAGGAGGCTCTAGAAGAGGCTACTTCTAATACTACTTTTAGGACTACTCCTAAGTCTACTACTAGGATATAGATAAATAAATTATACCCCTTTTAACCTCTAACTACCCTAGTTATAATTAATAAGAATACTATAGGTATATAGGAATAATACCTAGAGTACTTTTATTCGCTTATTATATAAGAATCTAAGCAAACCTGCGAGGACTAGGAGTTTAAATAGATTAACTATCTAGTTATAGAGACTATTACTTATAATATTATTATACTTATATATATAGAACTTCTTACTAAAGGGGATATAACCTTATATAGCCTTATTATTAATCTTAAATATTACTACGCTCTAAGTAAGGCTAGTACCCTTACTACTATTTAAGAAGAATATATCTAAGTCCTAGAAAAGGCGAACGGGAGTATTAATCCTAATACCTAGATTAAGGACTTTAGGGGCGTTTACCTCCGCGCTACTTAGCTTAAGCTTCCTAAGGTAAGTAGTACCCTCGCTTTAAAAACCTTTCTTTAAGTAATAAGTTATTACTTTATACTTATTTAAGCTAATGAAGAAATTATAAATATTTTAAAATAGGAGCGAGCGGGGATACTAGTCTCTAATATAAGCTAATATATTAATATATTTAAAGACCTCTTATATAAAGATATACTCTACTCGAGGTTATAAGGATAAAGCATAGGGGTCTTTATAACGCTAGCTAGCTATATAGATAAGGCTAACTTATTAAGCGTTCCTATAACTAGTAACATATCTAGTAGTAAATAGTACTTATATAGGTCGAGCTATTAATAGCTAAGTATTAATTATAACTACTTAGAAGCTACTTTAACTAGATATTACTAGAAAGGTCCCTATATATTAGTAATAGATATATAAGTAGCTTAGATCTATAACTAGTTAAATAATAACCTACGCTTTACTAATCTTTATAGGGAACTCGCTTATAAGGGCTAGCTATATATTATACCCTATAAGAGTAAAAACTACTAAAATAATAAGGGGTGTAATAAGGGTTTATCTAAGAAATCTAATATAGCCCTAAGCTACCCTACTAATATAGTAATAGTCGCTTTCTATATAGCCCTCTTAAACGTAGTTAGAGATAATATAGTTAACTTAGATAGAGAGTACCTAAATATCTTTATAACCCCCTACTTAAGGCCCTATATATTATATAAGTCTATAGTCCTAGATAACTATAGAGGAACGCACCTTATAAATAATAAGTCCCTACTTATCCCCTCCTTAATTAGATATTATAAAAGAGAATAGGTTAATTCTAGAATAGCTTTATACCTAATTATTATAGAAAATATATAGATTATTAAGAATACTCTTAATAGCTTAAAAGGCGCGAATATAGAGGACCTTATACTCTATAACGTGGGATATATAGAGAACTTTTATATTAATATTATCTCTTAAGCGCTACTCTAGAGAATAGGTATTTAGTATTTAGGGTATAACTATATACTTCGCTTTAGAACCTATAAGAATAGCGTTATAATTAAGAAACTTATTAGGAAGGTGAACCTCGCCTTCCTTAAATATAAGCCTTATTCCTTATACTCTATTCCTAAGCAGATTCCCTAAAGTATTAATACTATTATTAATAATATAAACTACGTAATTATAATATATAAGTATACCTCTTTTATACTACTACTAGACTAGAGTAATAATATAATACTTTAGTACCTTAGAAGTAGGTACCTTAGCCCTAAGGCTCTAGAGTAGCTAGTATATACTACTTAGGGGGTGAGGATTAAAGGCCTAATATACCTATAATACTAATACTACGTAGTTATATATACTAAATAGGTAATTTTAAGACGAACGTTAGTTACTATAGAATTATATAGGATCTCTTTAATTACCCTAAAGGCTTTAACTAGAACTAATAGCTCCTTATTATGAAGGATAAGTATACTAGTTAGCTCTTTATATTTCTATACGTTAATAAGACTTATAGTAGTATTATACTCGCTCTATATACCTTTAAGTAATAGGTATATTAATAGAAAGGACTTTCTATTTATAAGATTAGATAAGATATCGAGAGGTTAGTAATTTTACTTATAAGCTATATAGGATATAAGGATTAGACCTATGTAGAAGGAATAGAGGTTAAAATAACCCCTCTATATATAAAGGAACTAAATAGCAGAGGGGAATAGGCTAGTTAGGAAGTTATAACTCGAATAATTAAGATACTTACTATAACTAGCTTACTTATAAAACTATAAGCTAAGATAGTACTAGTAGTAACGACGCTTTATAATATAAGCCTATTTAAACGCTATAACTAGCGTTTATTACTACAGATTAAAGAGGAATAGTTCTACTAGTATTTTCGCTAGTAATAACCTAATAATAGAGCGGCTATAACCTATAACCTTCGCCCTTACTAAGGATATATATACGCCTATAGCTACTATATATACCCCCTTAAGAGGGAACGAGAGAGAGGAATTAATAAGAGAGACTTTAAAGTAATACTATAGGGATATATTAAATACCTAGTAGGATATATTCTAAACGCCTATAACTTATATAGGGTCTAGATCCCTATATTATAAATATTTATTATTATATAGAATATAATATTTAATAAATAGACTTTTTATATAAAGGATAAGGCAAAAGAGGCTATCTTAGAAGACGTTATCTATAAGATAGTAAAAGAGATTAAAGAGCTTATATTATAAGTTAACTTTAAACTTTAAATCCTAGGTATTATAAATAAGGATAAAGCTATATTAATACTTATAACTAAATAGTTACCTATACTAACCCTCGTTCTTATAACTAAGTCTCTAAATAGAAGAATCCTAAAACTTCTAAAGGGATAGGTAAGTTAGAAGGGGAGGTAGCTATTATCCCCTAATCCTATACTAGAGCTAGATAAAAGCCTAGCTCTAATAAATAGAGTAATAGGTATAGTATATATATTAGAAACGAACTATATATATAACGCTATTAGGGAAGTTAATTCTAAAGGGGAACGGATTAAGAACTATATTATAATTAAACTACTCCCTGCTTTATAATATATTTCTAAAGTAAGTAAGAGTAATAAGAATAAACTTCTAGATAATAAGCCCTTAAATCTATTAGTATAGCTATACTAGGATAGAGAGGAGAGGGCTAATACTAAATAGAAGTCTAACTAAGTATATAACTAGGAGGGCTATAGCTAAACTTATTAAAGCTAATAACTATATAATCTACTACCTAGTAACCTATAACTAGGAATAGTAAAAAGCGAATCCTGCTCTAGTTATTAGTTTTTACTCTAATACTATATAGAGCAGGAGTAGGTATCTAGCTTCTTTAAGACTTTTATATCTAATTAGTAGAAAGCCTTTTTAGAAGCTAATATAGGGTACTATACGCTTTATAGCTATATTTATACCGCTTTCTATAGCGTGAAACCCGCTCGTATAACTATAATAATCCGTAAATATCTTATTACTAATAACCTTACTAAGCTACCCCGCTTATAGAAGGAACTTTTAAACCTCCTATAAGTACTCTAAACTCGCTTTAAAGAAGTAGCTAAGGTTAAGATAGGTAAATTATAATAAATAGATATATAGTATATTATTAATCGAGAGATAATAATAAAGAGACTAATCCCTTTAAAGTAGGTATTTACCTATAAATTCAATAAGGATAATATCCTTAACTAGTATAAAATAAGGATTTATATTCGAGGCGATTAGTAAGAGAAGTTACCTCTTAAATAAACTTATATAGTAACCCTCGCTACTTATACCTTTAGGGTAGCAATAGTAATTATTATATAATTCGACCTCGAAGTTAGATAATTTAATATTATTAATATATTCCTAAACGCCTCTTAGGATCTAAATAAAGACCTAATTATTTATAAGTTATTAGATAGCTTTAAGTAGCCTAGGAAGTATATTAAACTACGCCGCGCGCTCTATAGGCTAAGGGATATACTACTACTCTAGTATAAAGAGTTCTCCTTAACCCTTTAGCGTTTAGGCCTTATACCTATAAGTAAAGACTTATATCTCTTCTAGTTAACTAAGAAGAGGGTCCTCGTTATCTTTTATATAGACGACTTCCTTATCCTATTTTATAGGAATTATAAAGAAGTAATATAAAAGGTAATTACTAGCTTAAAAGAAGTATATAAGTTAAAGGAATAAGGCCTAGTTAAGTACTATCTTAGAATTAGAGTTATTTATAACTAAGCTACGCGAAAAATATACCTTTCCTATAACTAATATATTAAGCAGGTTATAAAGAAGTTTAATTTACTTAACTTAAGAGTACTAATAACCCCCCTTCTAAACCTACTACTCTTAAAGAGTAAAATAGTAGTAATACTATTAGAGGTAAAGAGTTTCTAAGAGAAGATTAGCTCTATACTCTATACTACTATTATAATCTAACCTAATATTACTTTTATATATTCTTTACTCTTAAGACTCCTAATAAATCCCGCTCCTTATTACTATACTACTACTAACTAAGTTATATAATACTTATATTATACTTATTACCTTATAATACGCTTTAGTAACTCGGGGGGTAGATAGGTATTACTAATTATAGGTAACGCTTTATTTATAAATAATAAGGAGATATAGAAGTTATCTTAAGGGTATATAATCTCGCTCTTTAGAGGACTAATTTAATAAAAAGCTACTTAATAAGCTATAGTTATAATATTAATAATAGAAGCAGAGCTTCTAAGCCTTAAATATATAGCTAAGGAGACTATTACTCTTTAGAGGCTATTTAGGGATATTACTCTTAAACTTAGCAATATCTAGAAGATTTATTATAATAACTAATAAATAATTCGTCTTATAATAAGTAAAAAGGAATAGATCTTAACTAAGCTATAGTATATTAATATTTAGAATATATAGCTATAATAAGAATACGCTAGAGGATTGTTTAGTATAGTATATATACTAATAAATAATATACTAGCTAATAGTCTTATAAAGGTTCTTAACTATGAGAAATTTAAAAAGTTCTATTCGCTCCTTAATCTAAAAGATATATAAAGAATAATTATAATAAATAAGGGATACTCTAAATAATTATAAGAGAGCTAGTAGCGCCTAATTTTTAATTAATTTATAGCTTACTAGCTAGGGAGCTTAAAATCGCTCTTATAGGAGTAAAAGAATATAATATACCCTAAAGGGCTGCCCTAAAACGCTAATTTTCTACTACCTAACCTTAGAGGATTCGCTTATACTAATCTATTAGGATATTATATAAAAGTAGTAATACCTCTAGTAAATATATACTAATAAGACTATTAACTATATAGTATATTATAGTAGCTATATTACTAGTAAGTAAATAAGGTATAGGTATACCTGCGCTAACTACTAGGGTTCTAAATAGAACTAGGGCGGGAGATAGAGCGATAATGCTATATATACTAAAAGTACTTATTACTATAAAAGCCCTACCCGAACCCTTACTATTACTACCCTTTTTTATTACTTTAATCTCCTCCTTCTAAGTAGTAATAGCCTTATAGAGCGTAGCTCTCTAATAAGCGAGGGTCTATATATTATATTAGAAGATAATTATAGAAATAAAGTATATATAGAACCTTACTTTTCTAACTACTAGGTTATCTAAAGTCTTAGCTTTAGTATATTAGTAAGCTATAATAGTAATAGAGGTGCTTATCTATTAATAAAATACCTTACCCTTATAATAGTAGTTATACTTACTTACTATACTAAGCGAGTACTTTCTATCTAATAAACCTAAGAGCTTATTTAAAATATATTAAAAGTAGCGCTTATTAAATAGGGGTACTTACTCTACCTCTATACCTCTACTAGGGGGAGGAGGGCTAGGAGGGGGCTCTAAACTACTCTTATTAATACCCTCCTCTTTATTTATCTCCTTAGGGATTATAATAATAACGAGGTTAGTAATATTCTAATATATAGTTATAATAACAAAGGGATTATAACTTATTAGGAGCTATCTTCTTAAACTACTTAGGGGGGTAACCCTAGGGCTTCTTAAGTTATAAACCCTTACTCTTAGAGCTACCCCCTATAGGTTATTTCTACTTCCTTTTACTTATTATTTAATATATTAGTATATTATATATTAATAATAAGAAGGAATAATATATATATAACCTTATTATTACTCTCTAGGGGAGGAGGGCGCGCCCCTCTACTCTTAGCTTTACTCTTACTTTTAGTAGCACGCGCCTTTTTAAGGGCTATAGCCTAATTAATCTTCTTTTTAAGAGGTATCTATAAATATATTAGTATATTATAATAGCTTTAAGATTATTACTCGTTATAAGTATACGCGCGCGTATATAATAAGATTATTATTAGGATTAAAGTTAGATATATATATAGTTATTATATTATATATAGGGAAGATTTAAGAAGGTAGGAGGGTAGCTAGGTTATTTTATTTAGAATTAATATAATAGTAGCTACCCTGCTTAAGCTAATAAGAGATAATAGATTCTACTACTATTAGTAAGAGTTAGTAAATAAAGGGTATTATAATAATAATAGTAATAGTAATAAAAGTAGAAAACCGCGACTATTTATACTTCGCTTATACCTAATATAAACGACTTTATTTTATTATCTCTTTTATTAATAGGCTTATTAATAAGTTATTTATTAATATATTACTTTATATTTAAGTATTTTAAGGGATACTATATAGTTAGGCGCTTTTCTAGCTATAGCTATGTCTAGGGGGGTATATTATAATACCTTTAGTATCGCCCGTTCCTAATATAGCATATAACTAATATTAGCTCTAGAGTAACCTTATTCTAGGGTCGTTCCTCCGACCGTAGTTATAAGCGACTATGTTATAGCTACTCTCGTTATAATAGATCAAGCTCTTTAGTAACTATAAATGTGGCCCTATAGGACGTTTCTTAATAAAACGCCCTCGCTAAACCTTCTAGTAAGGTACTATAAAAGCTACTATATAAGATAACTTCTTAACCTAAAAGGTCGACCTTCTAGTAAGGTACTAAAGGTAAATACTACTATATAAGAGGTAACTCCTTAACTAAAGAGGTCTTTCCTAAGAGGTTCT
>JAVHLU010001643.1:0-27370 GCA_036785755.1 Colletotrichum ledebouriae
ATTAATATCTTCTATTAGTAATATAGGCGTTATTAGTATAGGCTTATAATTATTATAGGAGAAAGTAGTATCTATAGCTATAATAACTTTAATACCTTTCTAATATACTAACTTATACTTCCTCCTAAGTACTTTCTTCTTTAATATTCTTTTCTTAGGTTTATAAATATAGTATTAATAATTAATACTATAGCTATTATATCCTACTATATACCCTATACTTATAATTGCTTTATAGATCTTATTAAGTTTAAGGGTAACTTTATTATAGATTATAGTCTCTAGGATTTTATTAAAAACTAATCTAAACTCTTTAAAAATAGTAATAACTTCCTTATCTAGGTCTAACTATTACTTAACTTTATCTAATAGGTTATAAGAGCTTTTAAAAGCTTAGTAAATCGCTTTAATATCCTAGTATATCTTTATACTCCCTAGTATTATATCTAGCTCTTCTTTATTCTTAGTATTATTAACTTACTAATTATCTCCTATAAAGTCTAAGCTTATTACTATATTAGGTCTATTAGTAATAGCCTCTATTTCCCCTCTTTTATAGGAGATAAGAGGGTATATTAATATTAAGAAGAAATAAAATAATCTATCTTAGTAATAATTTCTAGGAAGTAAGTAGTTAAGTCTCTTATATAGAATAATAGCGGGATATTAATCTTAATATTCCTAGACTAAAGGACTCTAATAATCTAGTTTTATATATAATCTAGCGTTATTTAAGTCTTTAGGATAAAGGGAGTACCTAATACTAGGTGCTTATTATAAGTATTTTTAGGGAAAACGAAAAAGCTAATATCCTAAATCTAATTACTACTAATATAAATATTATGTATAATTATACCTACGAATTAGGTCCTCCGCTCTCTATTAGTAATCCTATAGATCCCTATACCTATCTTAACTATATTACTCTATAAGCCTAGGCGCTTAATATAACCTTTATTAATATAGTTAATAGTAGAGCTACTATTAATAATCCCTCTAATTAATATATTCGCAGGGCTATAAAGGGTAATAGTAATCTACTAGTAGGTTATAATAAAGTCTAGGATAGTAATATATCTTAGTAATAGAAGTAATATAGAATCCTAATCTTCTATTATAGCGCTTATTTTAAAAATAGTATTTATTATATAGTAGTTAAATTAAATTACCTTAGTTTATAAATCCTAAGGTAAGTCTATAGAGATAGTAGCTAAAGTTACTTAGCCTTTAGAATAATTCTTATTATTATTTTATTAATCTATTTATTCCTATAGCTTATTATTACTAGCTCCTATCTTATTAAATTAATCTAGAAGCGTAGTATTAGTAGGAATAAAAACCTCTTATATATTTAAGTTATATCTATCCTTATACTTAGCGATTATAGCTTTAGTAATATTATAAACTATTCTATCCTAATTAGGCTAGTTCTAATAAAGGAAAGCTTTAGGGATAGCTACCTTCCTATTTACTCTTTTACTATATAGCTTAAGGGTAAGAGTATAGCTAGTTTATAAATTACTATATTAAATCTAAGGCTTATCTTATTTATCCTATTTCTACTACTTAATTTATTCCTTAGGGGTATCTAATAATATAGTATTTTTAATATCTTCCTTATTATCTAGGAGCTTTATAACTCTCTAAGTAATTTAAATAAGAGGGTCTCGAATTATAAGTAGGTCTACTATTTAAGGAGCCTAGTAATAATAAGTATTATAAGGTTCTATATAATAACCTCTAGCTTTCTCTCTTTCTATAGTAGCGATATCTTCTACTAGGTTAATATATTAGTTCTTTAGCTTAAAGCTAAAGAACGTTATATCTATAAAGTTATATAATTAAGTAATATCCTTTAATAAATTTATAAAGCTAATAGATAGTTTAGGGTATATCTTATTATAACTAATAACTCTTATAACCTCCTCTAGAAGCTTTAGCTACTACCTTTCTACTAACTTACTCGTAGTAACTATATAGTATATAAAGGTATCCTCGTTAATTAGGATATACTTTAGAATTATCTAGCTATTAGTTAATTTATAATTATAGCCTTTATTAATACGAGGGGTTAGACCCGAGTTTATTTAATAAGAGGTTGCTATAATACTATTTATTTAAGCTAAAGAGGAAAAGGGGAAGTTTTCCTCTCTAGTAGAGATTTCGCTAGTCTATAGGGAATAACTAGGTAAGCCCTAGGTAAGCCCTAGGTAGCTCCTTAAGGTAATAAACCTAGGTAGAAGCCTAGGTAAGCTTAACCTAGGCGTAGCTTATAATACTATCCCCCCTCCTAGCTAGTCCCCCCTTAGGTATAAGCTAGGTTATTATTATTATTTATAACTAGTCTATATAGGGCTTATACCTATTTATTATAGTAATCTCTATAATAGCCTCTATAGGCTCCTAGGTAGGCTCTATATACCCCTCCTACTTAACTAGGACCTCGTACCTCTACCCTCGCCTAACTACTTTCTATTATACTATATATATCTCCTCTATATACTACTCGAATTTACTATTACTAGCTATAATTAGTAGTAGCTAGGGGTCTATTCTTATCTATATAAGTAAGGGGTCCTCTAGTACCCTCTAGAGGAGGTCTATATAAAACCTTAGGTAGATATTACTAGGCACGTCTAACTTAATAATATATAGGCTTAGGACTCTAATTATAATATATTTATAATATAACTATAATAGCTTCTTACTAGGCCTAGGGCTTTTATAATTAGCTATTAAAAGCTAAACCTTATTACCTACCTAGTACTCCTCTATAGGTATCTTATACTAGTTTATATTCTCCTTATTATATTATTAGGTAGCTATAATACTTACTTAGATAAAGTCTACTACTTTCTATAGTCTTATTACTAAGAGGGTAGTTATTATATCCCTAGAGGGGGCTTCTTTTACTATATTATCTACTATAAGTATAGGGTTAGTATAGTACCTATATTCTAAGAAGAATAGTAAGAGCCTAGTTATATTACTAACCCTATTATAGAGCGCTAGCTAAGTAGCGGGTAGGAGCTACCCCTAGTTATCCTATACCTAGGTTATAAATACCTATAGGATAGCTTATATCTCCTAGTTCTACCTCTTAATATTACTATTAGTCTATAGGTAGTATATAGTACTTAATAGCCTCTTTATACTAGTAAGGTAGTAGAATTTAGCTTATAAGTAGCTTACTTAGTTAGACCCTTAATTACTAATAATATTATATAAGAACCTATAGAACTAGAAGTAGGAGGTAAGGAACTAGTAAGTATAAGCTTCTACCTCTATAATACCTATTTCCTCTAGTATTACTAACTTATCTAGCCTATTTACTATAACTTATAAGTATTAGTTAGTATTATCCTTTATAAGTAGTAAGTTTATAATAAAGTCTATTAAGAGGTCTAAGTATAACTAGGTAAGTATTAATAGGGGCTTTAAGAAGCCCCTCTTAGCTTACCTCTAGATATATATCCCTCTATAGATATTATAGTTCCTTATAAATCTCTATATTATTTATAATTTTCCTAGCTAATAGAACCGCTAGCTTACTATTTCTAGCGTATTATTATACCCTAGGTAAGTAGTTATACTTAAGTTATAGCTTTATTAGATAATCTTTATATAGAGCTCCCCTAATAAGTTATTATTATCCTCCCCGCTAAGTATTTATAACCTCCCCCTAAATATTAGTCTCCCCTAACTATTAATATTACACTTATTAATTTAAACCTTAGCTTTTATATCTAGTAAGAAGCTCTAAAGCTAGTAAGTAACTATATAATATATAGCCTTATATATTATATCCTTCTTAGTAGTTTCTAGCTATAGCGCTTATACTCTAGAGTTACTATTAAAAACTATAGTATCTAGGATATTAGTATAGCCCTTCTAACTTCTCCTTACTAGGGGGCTAACTATAAGGTCCCTATAGGGGTAGGTATAGTTTAGTATTAGCTATAAGACCCTCCCCTACTTCTACTTATTATCCTACCCTTATAGCACGTCCTACTCCCTCTAAGAGAGAGTATTAGGGGCTACTACTTCCTTATTAAGGCGGTATTTAATAGTAAAATTATACTAAAATAGCTTCTCTACTTACTAGCTCTAATACTCTATAAAGTAGTACTTCTTTATAAAGTATTTAAGCCCCTAGTAGTTAGTTAGTACCTTAAAAGTAGTTATACTATATAGCTCCGCCCTTTATATATATAAGTAAGAAAGGACTACTAGGAGCTCCTTATTATAAATAAGGTAATTATACTCTATAAGCGAGAGCTTCTATAAGTAGAATACTATAGGATACTAGATACCCTCTAGGTTAACTTATAAGAATACCCCTCTTAATATAAATCCTAAATAATTAGTTTTAATAATAATCTTATCCTCTAGATTAAATTAATAGAGTATTAGCTAGGTATTAAAAAGCTACTTAAGCTATAAAAAGGCTTATTCTTAATTATCTCCCTATTAGAATATTATATTCTTCCTAATAAGTAGTATAAGTAATTTAATAATATCCCTATATTCTAATATAAATATATTACAATAGTTTATAAACCCTAGGAAGCTCTAGACCCCCTTTAGGGAGGTAGGGGGTAATTACTTAGTAATTACCTAGAGTTTCTTAGGGTTATAGGAGAGACCCTCTCTTATTATTATAATAAACCCTATATACTTAACCCTCTTAACTAAGAACTTATATTTCATAGGGTTAAGATTTAGGCCTATATTAATAAGCCTCTAGAGGACCTCCTAGACCTTCCTCTTATAATCTTCCCCTATTCTATCAGAGTAAATTAATATATTATTTATATAAATAGTAATAAAGTTATAAAAGAAATCCTATAGGGTACTATTAATATATTACTAGAAGCTAGTAGGGGCGCTAATTAGGCTAAATAAGTAGACTACTTATTTAAATAACTTATACTAGGTATAGAATATAGTTCTCTCTTAATACTCCTCTACTACTCTTAACTTATAAAAAGCTACTACTATATCTAGCTTAATATACTACTTAGCTATACTTACTTAGTATAATATCTTAGAGATTAGTAGGAGGGGGTAATAGTCTTTCTTTATAATTATATTAAAAGCTTTATAATTAAGATAAAAGCGAATTCCCCTACCTAGCTTCCTTATAAAGAGTATTAATACCCTAGTAAGTAAGCTATTAGCTTTAATAAACCCCTTATCTAGGAGGTCTTATAGGGTCTTTTTTAATACTAGTAGCTCTTCTCTCTATAGAGGGGGCCCTAGGGGAGTAATAGCTCCCTCCTATCTAATCCTAGTATAAGATTAATCTAGTAATCTACTCCTAGTTACCTAGGGGGTAATAAGTAAGCCTTATTAAGGTTAAATAAGTTAGGAAACTCCTTTAAGACCTAGTTTAGTAGATAGTATTATTAATCCTCTTTTAGTCTTAGGTTTAAGGCTTTCTTAATATTAGCTAAGCTAATAGCTTATATTAATACCTCTTTAGTACCCTCCTAGTACTTATTTTATTATCTTATTAGGTATTAGTAGATTATAGAGAATAAGGGTATATTAAGGAACCTTATAGCCCTTATTTCCTTTATAAGGGGAGTTTTTTCTTAGTCCTTTAGGTATAGCCTAACTTATTCCCTCTTATAATATATTTAATAAGCTATAATATTATAAATAACCTAGCTCTATTCTATCTAAGGGCGCCCTAAGAGGATATTAAGGTCTAGGCTATTAATTATATATATAAAGAAACGCTAGGTATAGCTACTTATTTCTAAGTTAAACGCTACTATACCTAGTATATTACTTAGTAATAATCTACTAAGTATATACCTTCTTATAGATTAGTATCTCTTCTTAATATATAGAAAGTAGAGGTATTAAGCTAGGGAAAAGTTAATTATTATATAGGTATTACTTCTAATATTTATTAGAGTATAAGCTAGATATCCTCTATTAACTCTAACCTATATAATAATAAGCTTATTATTAGCTAGTTATTCCTATTTATATTCTTCCTAACTTAATATCTCCTCCTTAGTAAGCTCTAGGGCCTAATTTCGCTTTAGAGTTAGTCTTTTTCTAACTCCTTATCTTCTTTTAAGGAGTTAGTTACTACCTAGTAGTTATTTATAACCTTATAATATATTATTTCTTCTTTTAGGGTTTTTACTTTTATAACCCTAGGTAGCTAGTCCTCCTTATTAGGGTAGTACTAGGTAATATAACCTCTAGCTCTATAAGTATAATATGTATAGGGGTCCCTCGTGCCTTTCTAAGGTTATTAGTATTATACTAGGGAGGTATCTAAGGAAGATCTAGAGTTTTAGTAGTTATAATATCTTACTTCCTTAACTTATAAGATATATATAGCTCTAGTTATATAAATATCCCCCTTAGTATCCTTAGTAATAAGTCTCTAGTAAGTTATTAAGTAGTTACTAGTAACCTTCTAGCGCTCTACTTTCTATATAATACTCTAGACCTTTAAGAGCTAGCTATTATAATTAGCTAGTAAGTTAATAATAATTAACTAATCCCTTAACCTAGGGGTAAAGGAGGCCTCTAGAAGTAAGATCTAGATTTAGCTAGGCTAGTTTATATTACTTATATTAGCTAGTATTTACTTAAATCTTAATAAGAAGGTTACTAGGGATTTATTCTCTTTTTACTAGAGGGTCTATAGTTAAGCTATAGCTTATAACTAGATATTTAGGTCCTTATATATCTAGTCTAGGTAAGCTATAAAGTCCTTAGGGTTATATTTCCCCCTACCCCCCCTAGCTCTATAGAAAATAGAGACTACCTACTAGGCTATAGTATCTAAATAAGAGTTAATAAGGTATTATACCTCTATATTTATAGTATAAAACGCCCTATTTATAGTAATCTTATACCTTATCTATTATATCTAAGTAATATATTCCTTCTACTTACTTAAAAACTTTAGGGGTAGGGGTAGTAGCTTCTAGTATATTATACTAGGTATTACTAATACCTTACTAGTAGTACTTATAGGGGTTTATATAGCTATATATTAGCTATTCCCCTACTTAACCTCTCATAACTATTACTAGAGGGACTCTATTAATACTATTAAATTAGCTTATAATAGCTTATCTTAAGTTTTAGCTATATTATTATTAACTATCTTACTAACTAGTAGGGAGTAGCGTTTAACTTATTATTATTATTATAATAGTAAGCTTAAATATATAAGGGGTTAGATCTAAGTTTATTTAATAAGAGGTTATTATAATACTATTTATTTAAGCTAAAGAGGAAAAGGAGAAGTTTTCCTCTCTAGTAGAGATTTCGCTAATCTATAGGGAATAACTAGGTAAGCCCTAGGTAGGCCTTAGGTAGCTCCTTAAGATAGTAAACCTAGGCAGAAGCCTAGGTAGGCTTAACCCGGGCGTAGCTTATAATAATTAATAATACCTATCTTAACCTTAGTACTTATGTCTAGGGTGCTAATAAAGTAATAGGGCGATATATAGTAGTAAACCTTATTCTAGCTAGCCTTTAGATACTTAACGTAGCTAATAATAATATAGTTAATAGCGCTATAAAACTAGTAGGCCCCTATAGCCTAGAAAGGTATATACTATAGTAGTCTATCTTACTAGAAGCCTCTATAGCCTCCTCTTACTCTACCTCTTTTAAATCCCTAGTATTACTAATATCCTCCTTAGTAGTCCCTATATCTAGCTTATAAGTAAAAGTACTACTATTATTAGTATTAAGTCTATAAATAGTCTTAAGATTATTATTTATAAGGTTTAGTAGCTTCTATAGCGTTTAGATTAAAAGTATTATCTCCTTAGCTAGTAACTTTCTTAATAAGAGTTAAGATATCTATCTTATAATTAGCCCTATTAATATTTAGGGTCTTAAAGTTCTCTATAAGAGAGTTAATAATTAAGCTAGTAGTCTAGGCTATAAAGGGTTCCTTAGCTTTAGCCCTCTACCTCGTTAGAATTATCTTTATAGGGACTTAAAAAATTATTATTAATTTAGGCTTAATAAGGCTAGATAGCTACTAAAGTTCCTAGTAAGTAGTAAACTATTTAATTAGAGCGTCTTCTACTATAACCTACTACTTTAAAATAACCTTAATAAGCTAATAGCTAAGACTTTAGGCTATAGCTCTTATAGCTCTCTTTAAAAAATAGTAATAAGTAATATAAATAAGCTTAGTATTAGTAAGTTCTAAGTCTCTATGCTAGATAGCTCTCTATTAAAGCTATTAAATAATAGTAATAAATACTATAACCTAGGAAGGGTTATTATCCTTAATATAAGATCCTATAACTAGGTTCTAAAGGTCCTTATTAGGGTCCTAATAAGACTTTAGGTCTGCGAATCCGAACTAGTATAGAAGTTTCTCCTTAGCTTCCTTCTAGGTCTTAGCTTTACTAATATAAGATTTTACTATATCTTAATAGTTACTAGAGCTATATATATAGACCTCGTTCTTTATATTATTATTAGTTTTATAATAAAGTTTTAAAAAGCTCTTATAGTTAGTAATAAAGTTAGAGATATTAGTACTAATAAACTTAGGCGCTCTAGTTAAATAGGGAGTTATTATTATAATAATAGGGCGTCTTATAAGGAGATTAGTAAGGGCTATAATATCCTAATTAGTATAACTTCCTTTAGGGGAATATAGAGTACTTAAGGGTATTATTCCTATCCTAGAGGTAGGATTCGCAAACCTATCTATATTATTATTAGAGGCTAGCTATCTTATAATACGAGGTTATATCTTGCTAAATAAAGCTCCTATAAATCTCTCTTTAGGCTATTTCCCCTTATTAGAAGAGGATCTAGTATCTAAGTTAGCTAAGGAAGAAGAAGATATAGTACTTATAAGTCTATAAATATTAAAATTAATATTATATAGTTAAAGTAATAGAGTTTCCTAGTTAATAAAGTAAAGTTATTATTATAATATCTTCTAAATAGAAAGATAAAGTAAGTAGTTATAACTTTCTTTTAACTTTCTTTAAATAAAATAAAAAAGGAAATAGTATAAACTAGATAACTAAATAAATATAAGAAAGGTCTAGTAACCTCGATCTTACTACTCTAAGCTCTTATAGATCTACTTCGAGTCTTATTACTTAATATAGAAAGGTCTTCCTAATAACGCTCTTATTTTAGAAGAATTCGTAGCTTTATTATATTAATATCTCTTAAAAGTTAGCACGTCGCTCTTAGTATTTAGGGCTATAATAGTAAGGGGTTTATTAGTCTCTAGTTACTAATCTAGTTAATCTCGCTATACTTATTAGCTTAGTAAGACTACTAATCTCTATATTAGTATTATATATAGCTATCTTAGCTACCTTAGCTATAACTCGCTAGTTAAATAATAGTAGTTATAATAATATATAAGGGGTAAGGAAAGTAATATGCTCGCTAGAACCTACTAATAGTATAAAAAAGAGAGAAAGGGAGGATTTTAGGGTCTATATTATTCCTACCTTAATTCTATAAGAAAGTATAGCTATTACTATTCCCTTAGAACTAAGATAGGTTTATGAATATCTTCCTCTCTTTAAACTATGCTTTTATTATTATTTATATTATTATTATTCGTTATTTATAAATTTCTTAAGTTATTATCATATTCGAAGTAGATTAATTATATATATATATATATTAATAGCAGGGATATATAGACGTAGCGAAGGTATATAACTCTCTAAAAAGCTTATAAAAGCTATTAAAAAGAGTAAAAGAATCCGCCTCTAGGTACTATTAGAAAGGGCTAGAACTAATAGGAACTAGAAAGATAATAAATAATATAGTTTTACTTATAAATAGGTAAGAATATTAAGAGTAAGCTTAAAAGATATATAGAATAATTTATAGATCTAATTAAAAGAGATAATCTAAATTAGGTGCTAATTCGCTAAGAAAATACTAAAAAACGAGGTATAGGATTATTAAGGTATTAATTATAGTAATCCTATCTAATACTAAAGTCCGCTACGCTCCTCTCCTCTACGCTCTACTCTATAGTCTTCCTATAATAGGTCCGTGCGCTAAGGGAGTTTTTTAAAAGTTGCGCAGCTAAGTCTATCTTATCCTATCCTATTATTAATACTTTAGGGGATCTACTTAGGAATAGAGTATAAGGAATAAGGCTTATATTTAAGGAAAGTAAGGTTTACTTTCCTAATAAGTTTCTTAATTATAATACTATTCTTATAGGTTCTAAAGCAAAGTATATAATTATACTCTAAATACTAGATACCTATCTTCTAAAGTAGCGCTTTAGAGATAATATCAATATAAAAGTTCTCTATATATTTTATATTATAAAGGATAAGGTTCTCTATATTCGCGCTTTTTAAGCTATTAAGATCATTCTTAATAATCTATATACCTTTTATAATAATTAGATATAGAGCTATTCTAGAATTAACCCGTTCTTTATTATAATACCTAATTAAGGAGGGGATAAGTAGGGGCTTATTTTTCATAAGGTATATCCCTCTATAGGTATCTAGCACTATAGACTTATATAATATATAGGGTTCTAAGTAGGGGGTTATAAAGATACTTAAGTACTCTTTATCTAAGTTAACTACGTTATCCTTAACCTTATTTAAGAGAGCTATATAGAAAGTAATTATTACTATATTTATAGGGTAGCTAGGGGCTATATTAGATTTCTTAAATAAACCCTTATTACCCCCCTTATTATTTTAGCGGTTTTTACCTTTATAAGGTATAGTATATAGCTAGCTCTTATAAATAAGTTCTATATAAAGATTAGTAAAGCGTAGTTTATTATTTAACTAGTTATAGATCTAAGCTACTTATATATCTATTACTAATATATAGGGGCCCTTTTAGTAATATTAAATTAAAATAGCTTCTAAGTAGTTATAATTAATACTTAGCTATTAATAGCTTAACCTCTACAGGCACTATTTACTATTAGATAAGTTATTAGTTATAGGAGTACTTAATAAGTTAGCCTTATTTATATAGCTAGCTAGCGTTATAAAGACCCTAGCGCTTTATCCTTATAACCTTAAGTAGAGTATATCCTTATATAAGAGGTTCTTAAATATATTAGTATATTAGCTTATATTAGAGACTAGGGTCCCTACTCGCTCTTATTTAAGGATATTTATAATCTCTATATTAGCCTAAGTAGGTATAAAGTAATAACCTACTACTTAAAGAAAGGTTTTTAAAACGAGGGTATTACTTACTTTAAGAAGCTTAAGCTAAGTAGTATAGAAGTAAATACTCCTAAAGTCCTTAATCTAGGCATTAGAATTAATATTTCTATTTACCTTCTCTAGGACTTAGATATACTCCTTTTAAATAATAATAAAAGTACTAGCCTCGCTTAGAGTATAGTAATATTTAAGATTAATAATAAGGCTATAAAGGGTTATATCTCTTTTAATAAGAAGTTCTATATATATAGGTATAATAATATTATAAGTAATAGTCTCTATAATTAGATAGTTAATTTATTTAAACTCTTAGTCCTCGCAGGTTTACTTAGACTCTTATATAATAAATAAATAAAAATACTCTACGTATTATTCCTATATACTTATAGTATTCTTCTTAATTATAACTAAAGTAGCTAGAAGCTAAAGGGGTTATAATTCGTTTATTATTTATATCCTAGTAATAGACTTAGGAGTAGTCCTAGAAGTAGTATTAATAGTAGCCTCTTTTAGAGCCTCCTAGTTAAGTAGAGTAATATATTAATTATAAGCGCTCTTCTCCTATAGGTATTAAGTATTAATATCCTAGTTTTACTTAGTAATATATATATTAAGAGTTAGGGTTTTTAATAAGGTCTTACCTAAGTATAAAGATCCCTTAGGGTTATTTAAGTTAATATACTTCTAGACTCTAGTAGCTTAAGCTTTAGCTTAGATTATTATATACTTAGTAGCGAAGTCCCTATATATAATTAGGTAATATAATATTATTATAATAATAATAAAAGATATTATAGTTAAGGTTATATAAAAATAGAGGGTTTATAGTAGTAGAGGATTATATATAATAAAGAGAAAAGAAAGAATATAAGAGAGGAAGTTTTAATAAGTACTTTTTAGTAGTAAAAGCTTATTTTAAAATAATAATTAGAGGTCTAGTTAGAGCTAGGCTTATAACTATTAAGAAACGTCCTATAAAGCTATATTTATAGTTACTAAAGAGCTTATTCTATTATAATAAGAGTAGCTATAATATAGTTACTTATAACTATAGTTAGAGGAATAACCCCTAGAATAAGGTCGCTCCGGAGCTGACATTAGTCACGTGCTGCGCTAGGAACGGGCGATGCTAAAGGCATCACGACATAAACATTACTGTACCGTTCCCAGAAGTAATTGGAATTGCAGACGGCACACCTCATACTGCGGCGTTTCTCTGCTGTTAACGTCGTTTCCTCGACACTGTGTCAGTGAGTTAGACTTTTGCTACCCATGGTCCTTGGTGTGTCGCCGTGAACGTCGGTATGTAGCTCAAAATGCAACGCGTAAGTAGCGGAGAGGACCTCTTATATGTCCCTTGAAAGCCATCTAAGCACTGTTTACTGGATAAACTGAACGAAAAAGTTCAAGATTCAGCATGTGTTGCCAGGCACAAGGCACAGAGCCTGTTCTATAAACAAGGAATGAAACTCCAGGACGAAGATGCAGGCTCGACTGAATGCTTTAATTGAAGATGATTAGAGTGATCCTTCTTAATCATCCTCTATTGAAAGATCCTTTCGGGACTTTGATGGTTGAATGTATCGGGCTGTGCTGCTTCGGAACGGCATGCTCTCGATGAAAGCGAAGGAAGTTCCATAGACGGACAAGTCATGAGAAATGATGGTTCTTCATCCATTCAACTGACGGGCGTAAACTCCTCAGACCAAATACTTCAGTGAGTGCGTCACGTATCTTCTATTCAACACCTGATATGCTATTTCCCCATGAAAAAGATGGGAGATTGAGAACGCCCACGCCGGATGATGCCCTAGTCCCCTCTATCCCAAAAACCCCTTGTGTATCGGTGACCGTTGAAAGCGCGTGATTTATATGAGTGTGTTTTTAGTTCTTCATTTGGATAACCCAACCTCTGGCACGAATACCAGAGTTCACACGCGCCTGAAGACAATGTTCCATGTCTTTCCCAGAACCATGCCATGATCTACTCTATAACCCCTATATCCATTTTCAGAAGCACCGCAGCAAATTTCATTTCATTTCTCAAACGACGTGCCTAACGCCGTTGGTGAGCTTGGAGTTGGCCAGCTGTTCCTTGATAACGTCGTCGAGGCATCCGGCGGCCGCGGCAATGAAGCCGAGATAAGGTCTCTGTGGGCGGTGTCAGCATTGATTTTTGAAGGGCGTAGTTAGGGGAGGTGCCTTACGCTAGGGTTGAGAACCTTGGACTGGTATTCTGCGTGGAACTGAGTTCCGACGAAGTACGGGTGGTTCTTGAGCTCGAAAATCTCCATACGCTCACCCGTCTCGTCCTTACCAACGAAGTTGAGGCCAGCCTCGGAGAGCTTTTCGACGAAAGCGGGGTTCGCCTCGTAGCGGTGACGGTGTCTCTCTTGAACGGAGTCGACCGCGCCGTAGAGCTTGCGAAGATTGGACCACTCACTACCGGGCTGGAACTCGGTTGGGCGGAGACCAAGACGCATGGTGCCACCAAGATTGTTGCGGTTGAGCTCGGGCATGTAAATGACGACCTTCTCTGACGCCTCGGCGTTGAACTCCTCCGATGTAGCGTTTGGCACGTCGAGGAAATCGCGTGCGTACTGGATAATGGCGGTTTGGAAACCAAGGCATACTCCGAGGAACGGCGTGCCGTTCTCGCGGGCCCATTTGGAGACCATCATCATACCCTCGGTACCCCTGGTGCCGAAACCACCTGGAACAATAATACCGGAGGCGGTGCAGACGGAGTGCCAAGCCTTGTGGTATTGAGCTTGGTCCTCAGACTTGGCCTTGGGCTCGAGGTGTTCGGCGTCAACCCAGATGATGTTAAGCTTCTTACGGAGGTGCATCGACGAGTGTTCCAAGGCCTTGACGACCGAAAGATAGGCATCTTGCGACTGGACGTACTTGCCGACGAGGGCGATGCTGAGCTCGCCCTCGTAAGGGCGGCTAACTACGGAGGCCCAGGTCTTCCAAAGAGCTTCGCCCTCGGCAATGCGCGACGGAGAAATCGAGAGGGTATCCAGGTTGACAGCCTTGCGGAGCCAGGGGATGAGGCCTTGCTCACTCAGAAGGAGAGGAACCTGGTAAATGGTGGGCATGTCACGGACCACCAAAACCTGGGGAACGTCGACCTGACAAAGAAGAGCGATCTTGCGGATTGTGGGCTCCTTAAGGGGCTGCTCACATCTGCAGGCAATCTTGAAGAGGGTCAGTGAGGTGACGACTTGAGGCGCCAGGTTATCATACCATGTCGGGGACGAGACCATAACTGCGGACCGTCTTCACGGCATGCTGTGTAGGTTTTGTCTTCTGCTCGCCGTGGATGGTGGGTACGTAAGAAACGTGAATTTGGATGAAGTTGCCGCTTCCTGCTCTGTGACGCACTGATCAGGGGTTAGAGTAGTCAATATCAGCGAGGAATGGGGCGGACAAACATTGGGTCAGGGCCTCGACGTAAGGCATCTGTTCGATTATCAGCGAGTGCTACTAAATGGCGGCACGCCACAATCTGCCAAGGTTGCACGTACGCTTTCGATATCGCCAACAGTTCCTCTACACGCGTGGATCAGCAAATGGACCATTGACAGACACGTCGAGCTCTACAAAATGCCAGCTCCAAGCGCAAAAAGCCTGGAGCACCAAATTCGAGCAATTTGAATCTCTGGAATCGGAAGAGAAACTTACCCAAGCTCGATGATGCAGACATCCGGCTCCTCACCCGAATCGTCAGTGGGAATCTTGGCCACGCGCTCAATCCAGTCCTGGATTGCGTCGGTGACGTGAGGAACACTAGTCGAATGTTAACACACATGCTCGTTGGGGAGGTTGCAGCTCGACAACGTACACCTGAACCGTCTTTCCGAGGTAATCACCGCGGCGCTCCTTCTCAATGACGTGACGGTATACTTTTCCCGTGGTGATGTTGTGTTCACCCGTCAGGCGAATGGCCAGATACCGCTCGTAGTTGCCCAGATCTGCAAAGCGAGCCTCGAAGTCAGAGACTTTTGATTGATAGAATGATAGCCGTGCTCCCCTTATTCAGGGGTGAGAGGAAATGTCGCTCCTCATAGGAAGTTCACCTACCAAGATCCACCTCCATGCCATCTTGCAACTGATTTTGGTCAGCACTTTCTGGAAACTCTTGGTTCAGTCCCGTCCTGTTTTGGACATCTCTGGACCCCAGCGGGATGTCTGAGATGAGAGGCACTCGTCTCTGCCGACGAACAGATTGTGACTTCAAGGTTGGCTAGTTAATACGAACCACGAAACATTCGCCGTGTTCAGCAGGAGCCATGAGACCGGCATCGACCTGTGTGGAACCGTCAGTAATGACGCACATTTACTCCGAAACGGAAAGGTCAAAGTTATGTGTCTCCTCACCGACAGATAAGGGTCGATCTTGATGCTGGTCACCCTCAGTCCCAGGGTCTTCAAAAGCTGTGGATCAATAGTCAGCAAGCATGTTCCACATGCGCTTCTCTAACCCAGTAGTAGTGAGAGAGAAAGCACGCTTGTAAACTTGCAGGCGGTACGGCATCTACGAGGAGATTCCAGCCAGCGCGGTTGAAGACTCACAAGACCCGTAGACGAGGCGATGATGCCCTTGCCCACTCCCGAGATGACACCGCCTGAGACGAGAACGTAACGCATGATGGGCTGCTTCAACAAAATCAACAAAGATGTCTCGGGGTATTTTGCTTTTCTCGATGCGTTTCGTGGGATCGTGTTTCGTCGTCAACGGTGTTTCTCTCGTGGCTTGACTATGGAGGGGGGAGGGGAGGGAAGGAAGAGAGTCAAGACAAAGAAAGGCGGGACGCGAACGCGGTCGGAGGTAAAGAAATTTTTGGTTATCGATAACGCATAACAGGAGGGGCGCCGATGCGCTCGCTGCTGGAACTGCTTGGGGTGGGACCTCGCGGTTTTGCACGTAAGGTAAGCTACCTTAGCTGAGAGCAGCCGCGACAGGGAGTCGCAGGCAAAGGTTCAGTGAGATTCGGAGGTGGCCCGTGTGGCCGCGTAAAGTGGTATGTACTGTCTTCTGTCACGTGGATGATGTTCACCATGCTCACCGGCAGCTCTTCACCGAGTCTACCTTAGGCGGTGTCTCGTATTCGAGGGACACAGCTGGGCTTCTTCGGGTACTGAGCACTGCTTCTTTGCAAATCTGTCAGCACAGACACACAGGAGCTATTTACATGAGAGTTGTATTGGCGAATGAGCAGGGTTGAAGGGCACGCACGAGACAGGCCCGAAGACAACGAGATTGGTCCTCACTCCTGGTAGATCCTCCAGGATGTTCACGACTGCACGAACTAATTTTGCGGTGACGGCGTATCAACGTTCATTACATAGTTGTAAGGCCCAGAAGCAAGGACAAAGTCTGAAAAGTTGCGAGTGCTGCTAGTGCATGCGTCTCATGTCTCGTCCCATCATCCCCTGGATGTGGCCGGCGGGCGTCTACGCTTGGTGACTGGAGACTGGAGACTATAGACTGTAGACAACCTTGCTCATCCGTCCCCCGAAGCGTCAAGGTACACTACCTGTGTGGCATTGGACGACGAGCTTGGGTAGGATCTTGATCCAGGAACACACTGCGTGATCGGAATTCAGGCAGGTGAGGGCAGCGAAGCAAGAGATTCTATTCCATCCACCTTCCACCATCCATCGACATCAAGGACATGAGAAGGGGCAGGTAAAAGGTCGACAGAAAAATATACGAGGCGGTCCATCCGTTCTAGAGGCAACTTCCCAGATCAGCAGCCGTGCACCTAGATAGTCCCAACTTCTTTCCACTCATTTAGGTAAGTCCATGATGTGAGGCATGGGCAAAGGCTGGGCAGCGCAGGCGGGAGTTATATTGCCTGCTCTTCTCTTCATAAAATGGGGAAGTGGGGCACGCGTGGAGACTGATCAAGGAGGAGGGGTGAGAAAGCATGAGATTGACGAGATCTCGAGGTGTGATAAGTTGGCTGTTTGAAAACTAAGATGCATCAGATAGGTGGGAGTACATGGGAGGCCGGATGACTTCCAAGTTGAGGCGAGGGGTTTGGGTCAGGTGTTCGCTGCCGTCCTGTCTCCATCCCACTGCCAAATCTGTTTAATTCCAAGAAAGAAGGAGAAAGAATTCAGAAAACCCAGGAAAACAGAGCAGCAACGTCGAGGCAGTTCCATAGCATTACCTGTGGGGAAATCTTTGTTGTTCTTCTCAGGTATCCCTATTGTCATTGGATTCCAAGACCCCAAGACACGTTTTTACCAAGAGGCCGCAGCCAGGTTATGCAGGAAGCAACAGAGGAGAATCGGAGGCCAGAAACATACATACCTACCTAGGTACCTTCCTGAGCAGTCAAGGTTCATCGAGGTACCGTGATTGTGGGCTGGGCACAGGCACTGCGGCACTGTGAGGGGAAATTAGACAAGCACTGTACTAGGCGGGAGAGGAGGAGGAAGATGAGCCAGGTACTTGTTGCCATGTACCTACCTACTTCACATAAATCGCCCAACCTGCCCCCTTCCTTTCCTCTTCCTTTCGTTCGTCTCTCATCTCACTGCTACTCCTGTTCGTCTTGTTCTACAGTTGACCATGCCTTATTTCAGATCTTGTCTGTTTGCGGTTCTTTTCGCAGTCTTGGACCGGATTTGTTGGCTTAGGAGCGACACTCCAAACTCGCCTTCACGACCGTTTGGGGTGGTATAAGTTGCTGCCTTCGGCCCAGTCACTCATCAGAACAGCGGATTGGGCCTGGGGGGCACGCGGAAAGACGAAAAACGAATCGACCGACTATCAAATCAGACGGCAATAGACGACGGTTTTGCAAACTGCAGACCTTTCACCAGAATCGACTCCCTCGTAAAAGACGCACGCCAATCCAGAGAGCAAGCGTAGGGCAGTTTCCCTCCACCAAGCGGCGAAACAGTACTACTGGCTCAGCTGGGGCCACTCGACGAAGGGGAACGACAAGGGTCCTTTGCCGTCTCTGAGCAGGCCATCCGGCAACTCACTCGACCCAGCGTCTCCAGCTCCAAGGCGCACCTCTGTACTAGAACACCAATATAACAGAGCCAAACCAAACCATCCCATAGTCCAGAGGAAGCCGCAAAAATTGGTATGCGAATAAAGAGATCTTTAGGGACCAGCCCTGCCAGCTGTTGCAATGAGAGGCCCGCGTCAGACCTCTGCAGACCGAGTCAGACTTGGGATCCCGAAAAAAAAAAGAGGGAAAAAAAAAAGGAAACAACAAGAAAACGGAACAAAACCTGAGAATAGAAGCCTGGTCCTGCCACCTCGGCCTTACCGGTGCAGCAAAAGGTACCTCCCACATTCTCAATTCCGCAACAGGCCAGATGGAGGCTCGTTCCGCCAAAACCCTTACCCCAGCATCAAAACGCCTCGTCGTGGGTGGTTGGCTAGCTGGTCATCACTGACAACGGGGTTGGGCTATCTATGCACCCAGGGGGGGGGGGGGGGGGGGTATGTGGGTGATCCGCCAGACCTGAGCCATGTCACTGAAAGATCACCTCTCCGCACTGGCTTCCCCTGGTCTCCGTTCGACGGCCCGTCTTGCAGCTTTTTGGACAACGAGCACAACGACTGTCTTCAGCTACATATGTCCCGCCCCAAGGCCGCCAGAAAAGGACGGCAATCTGTCTGTCATTTCCAAGTCGAGTGGTGTACAATTGCTACGAACCGCCTACGGTTGATTCATGGGACTCTCGTCGCACTACACTAGTTCGCTCTGCGTACATACAAACTGCGACAACTCCCTTCTAATCCTGTCGTTAGATCCTTTCTTGATGCGCCTATGCGACGACGATGACGATGGTATCGATGGCTTTGTCACGGCACTCTGGACGACGTTGCGACGGATTAGAGGATCTGCTCCAACTTGCACGGCCATTCTTTCAGCCAACACCAAAGTTGATTAGACTACGTACATACCCATTGCCTTCTACCACGATCAGCGTTACCGACTGATGTGATAACCTAGTGGTTACTTGACGTCAATCGCCAACTGCAGGTACACGAAGGCGAAACGACGTGTCTGCTCGATTGCTTCCCAGCAAGCGCTGGATGAAGTTTCGACATCACGTTGACAGGCTTCCCGAGGAAGTAGCATTGTCATCACTCACTCCTGATGGCTAAGTTATGGTCTTTGGGAATTTTTTGCAATTACACTACTACAGAGCGAGCTCCATGGCCATGGGAGGGAACGGGCAACTTTCAGAAACTGATATCAGCATCCAGCCGGGGCGAAGGATACCGTAGCCAACTACGACCATGCGCGAGAACAGGGCTTTAGTCGAGAAAATTGCCCAGGATACAGAACTTACTTCTACTGCCCAGAGTGTCAAAGATAAGGAGTGGGCCTGGATACGATAGTGTGTTGCTAATGCTGCTTCAGCCACACTAACATATCACTCTCTGCAGCTGCTCTCCTACTAACGCAAGATTCTCATTGGCTCTCGGTCTCGCCCGGCTGTCGGCTAGGCGAGATCCAGGCGACGCTAGATCCTAAGTGGCACGTCTGGAAATATTTTCGACACGGCGGGCGTTGAAACCAATCACGCGGCAGAATGGGGGGAGGGGGCTGAGGGAGATTTGGCGACTCGCAGAAGGAGACGTGACGGAAGAATGAGAAAGCCAGACTGGACGTGGACTCGCCTCGTTCATCCACCCTCCCCAAACACCCGATGCCGACTCCAGCACTCTGTATCCGCTGCAGCAACGCGCAAATCGAGCCTGATTCCGATTGAGGGACGCTTGAACAGAGACTTAGGTAAGACCAAGAGCACCCTTTCCTCTCAGCCTCTCGTTGCTGGCCAGTCCCGTCAGTCTGTTTTTTTTTTCCCTCTGCCTGATCGCCCCGTTCGGTGCAGCTCGTTCAGTCCTGTCCTGCTCTGCTCCGACCCGATCGGTTTCTGTCTTCCTTCCGCCGCCGCCGCCGCCGCCCGAAAGTTGTACCCTTTTTTTTTCCCCCTTCAATCCTCGCACCCCCATCCCAATCAGCCCCGGGCTGCCGATAAAGTTGTAGGTTCAATTTAAAATTCCCTTGCAACTTGCTTTTGATGCCATCTCGTCGTGGTTTGATGTTTGGTGGATGGTGAAGTTGATGTTGCTGCTGTGGATGCGCGAGTTCGCGACTGTAGCGTTGCAGGCCTCTCCGTCTCTCTTCCCTTGCATCCAAACTCTCTGACTTCATTCCTCGTCCTTTTTGCGTTTCCTCATCAAAGTCAGTCTGAAGTCAAGCAGGTATCCATGGAGATTGAGTTAGGCTTGACAAAGAGCTTCTTTGGAAAGACACGGCTTGAGTCGTCGTTGGAAATCCATGAGCCAGCCTGTGCCTCTGCAGTCTGTTGCTGTGGCGCCTCATTTCTTGGGGTACCTGTCTCTCTATCTCTTCTCTCTCTCGCCTGCCCTTTCCCTTCTTCCCTTGGCCTATTATTCCGGGTTTTTTTTTCCCCCTTCCATTTTCCCTGCCCTCGCCCTCGCCGCCTTCCTTCCCTCGCTGCGTCTGTGTGTTCTGCCTGAGGTGGCCCCGTCAGTTCCCCCCGGATGGCCTAGGCACACCCAGCCCGGTTCCCCCCAAAGCCCGGTCGCCCATCAGCCATAAGCACCGTAAGCGGCCGCTCCACTGCTGAATTCCCTTGCCGCCACTCGTCCGCTCGCTCCCCCCCAGCACTAAGCACCAAGCACCAAGCACTACACACCACGTCCACCTCCACGTCCAACGTCCACACAACCGCGACGCGCGCGACAAGTCTGCATCCTGATCATCTCCGCTGCCGTGTCACTACCCATCTCCATCACTCGTCGCTTCATCTCCATGAACGTAGACCTGTCGGGATCTCGTCGCTGACTTCTCAAGTAATCGCTCGATGGGTCGCGATAGCCGACCACAGCCATGAGCACCTGGATGAACGAGGCCGCGGTCCCCAACCACAATGGCAACGGCTTCCCTCACATGAACGATCCCAATACTGCTGGAGCCATGATGGATCCAGCAGCATTCATGGGCAGCCCTGCCCATTTCAATCCTGCCCAGTTTGCCAATCCCCAGCAGGCTCAACAAGCCCAGCAGCAGCAGGCCCAGATGGCCGCTATGCAAAACGGCCAGATGCGCAACGCTTCGCCATCGTCCTTTCAGAACCCCGTCTATCAAACCAACTCCGTCGTTCCCTCGAAGCGACCTCGTCCTCGTGAAGATAGCCTCGCCGGCTCGCCGCGACAGAATCCCGGCATGCTACCTACCTCGCGCTCCGAGACCCCTCAGACCTTCCCCGGCTACCAGGGCGGCATGCCCCAACAAAGTCAAGGCCAGCCATCGCCCTATCCCCATTTGCAAAACGGTTCTGCGAATGCGACGCCCTCTCCGATCATGGCGAACCAGCTCCGCCCTGGTAGCGTCCCTCAGCGAGTCGCGACCGCATCGCCGCATCCCTTCTCGCCAGGCGCACAACAATTCGCTCCCCAAGCATCCCCGAACCCATCCGAACACAGCACGCCGCAGCCGAATCCGTACATGCAAAATGTACCAAACATGCCGCCAGGCTTCACTCCCAACTTTACGCCCACCCAGCAGTCACCTGCGCGACCGTCCCCGAACCCGAACGCAATGGCTGGAGGAATGATGCCCCAACAGATGGGACAGATGCCGCAGCACCTGGGCCAGATGCCTAACCAGATGCTGCCTCCCAATATGCAACCACGGAATCCGATGGAGCAGCAGCAAATGGCTGCCTACCAGGCGCGTCTCCAGAAACAGTTGCAACAGGGCAACATGCAAGGCATGCAGAATATGCAGAATATGCAGAGCATGCAAATGGCAGCCCAGATGCAGGCGCAGAATATGGCTCAAGGCCGTGGTATGATGCCAAAGCAGCCGATGCCGATGCCCAACGGCCAAATGCCTCCGGGTTCGATGCGTCCGCAGCAGCAGCAACGTCCGATGCCCCG
Source organism: Colletotrichum ledebouriae (assembly GCA_036785755.1). Classification (NCBI taxonomy): domain Eukaryota; kingdom Fungi; phylum Ascomycota; class Sordariomycetes; order Glomerellales; family Glomerellaceae; genus Colletotrichum; species Colletotrichum ledebouriae. The sequence goes on from JAVHLU010001643.1 coordinate 22,156, forward strand.
AACCGACCCTGAGCAATTTATGAAAAGCCTCACTACCTTCATGACAGCCAAAGGACTCCAGCTAGACGCGAGTCCGGTTATCGGCAACCGGCCTATCAATTTGCTGACTCTGTTCCAAGCCGTTCAAGGAAAAGGCGGCCACAAGCCAACGACGGCGAACAACCAGTGGCCGCATATTTCCAACAGCGTCGGATTCCATCCTGGGCAAATACCGCAGGCGCCACAGATGATGAAGGAAATATACGAAAGAAACTTGCTCAGATTCGAAGAGGCCTGGGTCGCGCAGACCACTCGACAACGCATGATGCAACAACAGCAGCAGGGCATGCCCAATCATCCAGTGCCTGGTCAGCAACCCCAAGGAACTCCCACGAAGCAAACGTCTCCCCAGGGACAGATGTCTCAGCAACAGATGATGCCGCAAGGCCAACCAAACATGCCTCCTCAAGTTCAGACGCCCGTCAAGCAAGGGTCATTCAGCGGTCATCCACCAGCCGTCAACGGCTTTCAGACGCCCCAAGCACCAGGACAACAAACACCGGCAAATGGACCCCAGGGCCACGCAAGGAACAGTTTGTCACGCAGTGTGGAATCTACGCCAGGTCATCCAAATTTCCCTGCGGCCTCGCCTGCTTCTTCAAAGGCTGGCGGAATGCCCATGCCTGCCCCTCCGAGCATGGATCAGAACCCAATGGCTGCTTCCATTAAGCCTCGTATGCTGCGGCTGGCCCAAGAGTCGGACGAGTACACGCCAAGCGCTCGTCCTCTCGAGGCCTTTGGAGGCATCAATGTTCGCGCCTTCGACCTGAAGGGTTTGGAATTGCAGGGTCTAAAGCCAGATATCCCCCCTCCGTACGAGTTGGGCTACGTGGATCTGCACGCGCTCACCCGAAGTTTAGAATCTGGCATTCATGGTGAAGTTCGCCTTGCTCTCGATACTCTGGCGACTGTTACGGCAACTCAGCATCAAGCCTTGCACATCCATCTCAAGTATTGCGAAGAACTCATCGAAGCCCTATTGGAGTGTGCAGAGGAACAACTAGATTTTCTTGTCGAGAACACAGAAGAGTCCTCGTCAGACATCCAGCTGACCCCTTACGAGGATGTGGCGCGCGCTTGCTGGGCGGAAAAGATGGGTGTGAAAGAACCACCCGCGTTCGGTTCGCCGGACTACGAGCTTGATCGAGCGGTGGACAGGTTCACTTGCGTCATCACCATCCTACGGAACTTATCATTCCCCGAGGCTGCAAACGAGAACCACATCGTCCTTGGTGACGAGTTGGTTATCAAATTTTTGTGTGCTGTTATTCGGTATCTTGGTACACGCAGCATGTTATTCCGAACGAGCGCGAACACCCTCGAGTTCATGAAGGACGCCATCATTTTGCTGTCTAATATTGCCGGCGCTGTTGAGATTCCTGGTCGTGAGCAAGCACTTTGCTTGTTACATTTCTTACTGGCGTTCGCGCCGTCTCCCGGTCCCACCACTGTGGAAGACAAACTTTATTTCCCTCCTTACCAGCCTGGCGTCCACACACATATCTTCCACGCGGTTGACGCCTTGGCCAGGTTCTTGGCCAGAGACGAGCCTAATCGAACTTACTACAAGACAATATTCGCCATGGATGCTAGCAGCACACCGCAGTACGACTTGTTAACGCGCGCCTTTGCCCTTGCAACCACCGTTATTCCGATCCAGTCACCCGACTCAGCTGTAGCACATATCGAAACTCCTGAGAAATTCTTTCGCCTCATCGAAGACCGCAAACCTTGGCTCATGCAAGGTTTATTGGCGGCCGATATTATCGCGTCCCTCGCACCTGGGCACGAGACCGGCGTTGCGAAGGCTTGGCTGGCAAGTGGGAATGGTTTCGCCCAAAGTCTATATCACTTCGTACAGGTCTTGGGAGCGCAGTTTGAGCAACCTTGGCAAACGCGAAACGGCCAGGGCGACCCCGCAGGCCGAGATACCGGCCTTGTGTACATTACGACATGCGGCATTTCAACCCTGCGTCGATTAGCAGAGAAGGCCCGAGATCCCAACGATTCCAGGTCGAAACTTCCTGCCAACGCGGTACCATCTGAAGAGAGCATTTTCAAAATGATGCTCATGCGGTCGCCTGAGTGGACCAAGGATGGCGTTATCAAAAATCTCACGGCCTATGCGGCATTGGACCGTTAGAATTACCTGGCTTGGCAGAATGCATGGCATAGATATGGAGTTGAGGTTTGCGTCGATTTTGAGGGTGGAGGACTCTGCTGCTGCGGGAGGGAATCCAAGTCGAGCACGCTCTTGGCTAATCGAAGCCCTGTGTGCCACGAATTGTGTATAAGTGTAACCAAAAAAAGAGATGGGCGCGTTGATGGGATTCATTGGGAGCATGGAGCGCGGCTGCTTGACGGGAGCCATTCTTTCATAACTGTACAAATGACGCGACAATGCAGGAATACCTCCAGAGACTTTTTGATTTGACATTTCGGCATGACTAAACCGCAACGCGACAGCTTTGCATGTGCCAATTTTGCTTCGTGTCCGCCACCTGCGAAGGGCCTCACCCCTTCAGGGAGCCGCAAAAGTTTCGTGTTGGTGGTGGATTGCAAGAGCTTTGATGTGGACGAGACCGGCTCTTTTTCGCAACAGCAGGCCGCCTCTTTCCCTCCCATTCGTATCATACAGTGGTTAGTTGTACATGCAGCTTCCCAGACTATCTCATGCTGTGATCTCAGTTGGAGCGGTCTTCGGTACCTTGGGGTCACCCAGCGTCTTCGTCAGAAAATCCTTGATCTTCTCGACATGGTGGCCCTAGAAGAACATGCCTAGTTAGCCAGTGACTTTGTTGAAAGTATCTTGGAGCAGGCGAATGGGCCACCAAGAGAGCCCAGGTAAAGGCCGAGGAAGAACATCGCAGGAAAGAGAAACTAACCTTCACTTCGACGTGCCACGTGACAGGATTAATCCTCAGGTTTTCTTGGGGCACACCAATCGCGGCGGCAAGGTCTTCTACCAGGGCTTTTCTGTTTCCATCAATTTTCTTGACGACGGTAAATTTGGAAGAACCGGCGTCTTTGTCGTGTTTGTAGACGGGATAAGAGTTTGAATTCGTCACTCCAACAACGTATGGCCTCGCTTGGGGGGTCTGAGTGAGGGGAGTGCTGTCGGTTGAGGAAAACCGTGTCGTCGCGAGGAAGGAGGATCTGGGAGCGGTCGAGGCGGATGGCCTGGCGAGGGCGGCCCTAGCAAGTGCGCAGCGCATATCGGTAGCCACTTATAGCGTATGGTCGAAGTTAGATGTTGAGGGAGAAGAAGGGTGTGCTGCGATCTTTGGGTGCTCCTTGACTTGCTGATCAGTTACAGAGCTCGTCCCAGCGGTCTCTGATGAAGGGATTCGCGCCGGCTGAAGTTCGGTGAAACTGGTGGGCCTGAGCCAGAAAGTAACTACGCAAGGATCACCTGCCATGGCACGCAGCCCAGGTGGTGAATTAGGCGGGCGCGGGAAAACTTCGGCACGCGGGAAAACCCCCCACCAATTCGACTGTTTGGCGAAAATGCCCAAAACTCTTTCTGCCCCTCAGCCCGCCGCCCGCAGCGAAAAGTTGAGCAAAAAAAGTCGACCGGCCGACGACACTCACGACCCCCAACAGTGCGATCTCCGATCCCGACGACGTCACGTCGAATATCTCCCACGCATCTTCGGACCGTAACCACAAACGCAAGACACCCAAACGTCGCCCATCATGGAGGAAGTCTACGCCGCTCTTGATGGCGAGAGCATCCTGCCCAAGCTCGCGTTGCAGCTCTCCCGCCACCTCGTCTTCCCCCTGATCGAGTTTGAGGCCGGCCGTGCCGAGGAGAAGGGCGATGACGACAAGGCGCGCAAAATTCTCGCCGGCAAGATCAAGCTGCTCGAGGACACCAACATGGCCGACTACGTCGCGCAGCTGTACCAGGACCTCAACGGCGGCAGCGAGCCTCCGGCCGAGTACACCAAGAAGCGCAACGAGGTCATTGCCCAACTCGAGAAGTACGAGCAGGACACGGCCAAGATCTCGGAGCTCCTGACTCGCGAAGACGTCGTTGGCGCGCTGCGCAGCGACAAGGTTGCCAACTTGGAGTTTTTGAAGAAGGACCACGATGTGAGTTGGCCCCTGCTCCACATAGGAGGGCGCGCGTACGCGGAAGGAAAGCATAGCTTGTTTGATACTGACTGAGAACAAAATAGGTTACCATCGAAATGGTCAACGCCCTCTACGAGTTCGGCCAGTTCCAGTTCCGCTGCGGCAACTACGGCGCCGCCGCCGAGCTCCTGTACCAGTTCCGTGTCCTTTCCACCGACAACGATCGCGTCTCCTCTGCTACCTGGGGTAAGCTCGCTTCCGAGATCCTAACCACCAACTGGGATGCCTCCGTCGAGGAGATCATGAAGGTCAAGGAGGGCATCGACTCCAAGCTCTTCAACAACCCGTGCGCTCAGCTTGACCACCGCACCATGCTTGTCCACTGGGCCCTCTTCCCCCTCTTCAACCACGAGGCTGCCCGCGAGCCCATCCTCGACCTGTTCTTCTCCGCCGCATATATCAACACCATCCAGACCTCGTGCCCCTGGGTGCTCCGTTACCTGATCGCCGCCGTCATCACCGGCCGCTCCCGCTCGCGCAACTCCAGCCTGCACCAGAAGCAGATGAAGGACGTGATCCGCTACGTGCGTCAGGAGGCCTACGAGTACTCGGACCCCATCACCGAGTTCGTGTCCGCGCTGTATGTCGAGCACGACTTCAACACGGCGCGCGAGGCGCTGCGCAAGGCCGAGGAGGTCTGCCGGGCCGACTTCTTCCTTATGTCGTCCAGCGACGCCTTCGTCGACGCCGCCCGCCACCTCATCTGCGAGAGCTACTGCAAGATCTTCGGCCGCATGAACATCCGCGACCTCTCGGCCAAGCTCGGCCTGAACCCGGACGACGGCGAGAAGTGGATCGTTAATCTCATCCGCGAGACGCGTCTGGACGCAAAGATTGACTCGCAGGAGGGCACCGTCATCATGAACCACCCGCCCAACAACGTCTACCAGCAGGTCATCGAGAAGACCAAGGGCGGTTTCTTCAGGACCCAGGTCCTGACCGCCGCGGTTTCCAAGTCTTGAGTTTCACGGGGCCAAACAGAGAAATGGGGGTTTAGCAATGTGACGGGAGAGGAAGAAAAAGAAGAAGTCGGGTGGAA
>JAVHLU010001644.1:0-27354 GCA_036785755.1 Colletotrichum ledebouriae
ATAATATTACCCCCCCCCCCCCCCCCTTACCTAGTATTACTATCTATAGTAATTAACCTATTATAATACTAATATTTCCCTAAATAGTATCCCTCTTCCTTTTTTCTTTATACTTATACTAGGGCGTTATTATTATCTATTATAGCAGGGTTTTTACCTTAAGTAGTAGCTAAAGGCTAAGCTAAAAGGTATTTTAGTAGTCCTATAGTGGCTAGGTTAGTAGTATAGAAGGCCTATAGCGCTACTAGGGCGTGCTTAAAACTCTTAGTATTATATTAAGTAAGATTATAGTTATAGCCCCTCTAGTTAGCGTAATACTATAGCTATCGTTAGTATAACCAGCTAGTAGTTATTTATATAATTTTATATTCTAGCTCGTTATTAAACTTAATAATAAGCAGGGGGGGCTCGAATTAACCTAATAGAGGGTTTATAGTAGCCTTCTAAAGCTTACTAGGATAGAAGATTAAGTAATAGTTATATTCCTTTGGTAGGTTTAGTACCTAAGTCCCCCTAGGGCTAGTAGCTTTAATTAGCTATAAGCTATCCTATAGTATTAATAGCTTTAAGGAGTTTTCTTAGCGCTATCGGTCTATTAATATATAAATAGAGTCCCCTATAGCTAGGTTATTAGGCTACTAGTAATAGTTAGCAGCTTAGGTATAGTATTATTAGGCTATAGCTATATTTCTTTTAGTAATATCCTAGGTATTATAGAGGTTTTATATAAGCTATTAGGCGTTACCTTAGTTAATTTTCTCCTTTAAAATTAAGAAGCTTTATATATATATTAGTCCTAATTAAAGCTTATCTATAGTAAGTATCCCTATTTAATCTTAGATAGTATAAGCCCTATAGTTTTATTTAGTAATACTACTTAGGTAAAGTCTATAGTAGGGAGTATTTCGCTCTAGTTATCCTAGAACTAGTTTATCTATAAGTATAAGTATTAAGTTAGGTATTAGTTAAGAATTTCTATCTATCTATTAGTTTTAATATAACTTCTTATACTTAACTATATAGTTAGATTATATATCTTATAGAGCTTATTCTAGAAGTTAGAAGTAAACTAGGGGCCCCTATTAGATATAATTATAATAGATAAACTAGTATATTAGAAGATATAGGTATAGTATAGCTAGGCGAGGTCCCGCGCTATAATAGTCTTATAATAGGGAGGGAAACCGTCTTCTTTAATAAGTAATATATTACTATAAATATATTATTATACTTATATTAGTTAGTACTCCTCGGGGTAATCTAGTATTAATAAAGGTTTTAACGTACCTAGAGGCTTATCCCTTAGCTTCTAAGCCTAGTAGTAAGTATAGTAGTTATAAATATACTACTTAATATTAGTAGTTAGATAGGGCTAGTAATAGCATTCCTTTAGAATTTTTATAGTCTTATTCTAACCTAGGTATACTATAAGCCTCTAGATATAAGCTTTATAGATTGACTTTATATATAGGTCCTCTTCTTCTAATATTATAAGCTTCCTATTTGTTATTAGGAATCTATCTCATATCCTCTATTACTCCTTTTTAGTAATAATAAGCGTCTTTAGGGCTTCAGGTAACAGTATATTAGGTTTATAGTTTAACTAAAAGATCTATTTAACTAAGAGGTAGCCTTTTAGCTTATCCTCTAGCTCTAGGGTATTAATAGTAGCTATAGGGCTACTTAAGGCGGCCTCTAGTAGTTAGTATAGCTTATTTATAATCCATAGGGATAAGTAGTTAGGTAGTAGTAATACCTAAGTATAGTCTAACTTATAGATAGCTTATTAGCTCTAGAGGTCCTTATTCTTATATAAGAGGGTGTTAGCTAGGATAGTTTTACGCCCTAGGTAGTACTAGATATAGAAGTCAAAACTAGCTAAAATACCTAACTAATAAGCTTAGTAGATATTTAGAAGTTATTTAGTTATAAAGTAGAGTAGTAGTTAGTAGTTTCTGATAACCTTAAATCGGTAATAATTATAGAGAATTTAGCCTTCTATTCTTCTAGCGCTAGAATAATTACTATTATCTTATAGTTATAAATAGGGTAGTTTATCTCTATTACTAATATAGTTTTTAAGAAATAGGCTATAGGGTACTATAGGCTATTATTAGGTTATTACTAGAGGAGGGTAGTAATATAAATAGATTTAGAGGCGTCTATCTTAACTCGGGTTAGTAGTTAAGTCTTCTAGTAGCATAAGATAGGGGCTAATATTAGGGCCTCCTTGAGCGTTATAAATACTACTATATAGTTACTATTAAAGTTAAAATAGGCATCTTTAGCTAAAACCTTAGTAAGTAGTTAAGCAATCTTTCTATAATTTATAATAAACTAATAGTAGAAGTTATAGAACCCTAAGAAGGACTAGATACTACGCACTATAGTTAGTAACTACTAGCCTTTTACTATAGAGACCTTCTCGGGGTTAGAGCTACTGCCTTTTATTATAATAATAAACCTAAAGTAGCGTGTTATAGTAATATTAAATTCGCACTTCTTAATATTAGCCTAAAGCCCTATTTAGCATAGCTAGTTAAGGACCTTCTGAATATAGCCCTTATACTAGAGGGGGTTCTCTAAGTAAATAAGGATATTATCTATATATATTATATAGAAGTTATCTAGGTATTCTATAAGTATATTATCTATATACTATTAGTATATTACTAGGGTATTATAGAGCCTAAAGGGTAGAACCTTATACTTATAAGAGCTATAGTAGGTGTAGAATATTATTAAGTCCTCTAAGTTAGAGTAGATATAAATCTAGTAAAATACCTAGTAGATATCGATCTTTAGAAATACCTTAGCTTAGCTAATTTAGCTTAATTTCTTATTAATTAGGAGTAGTAGGTACTAATCCTTCTTCATAAACTTATTTAGCTTTTAAAGGTTAATATAGAACCTTAGGTAGTTATTAGCCTTTTAAATAAATAGTATTAGAGATATAAATAGAGTATTACTTAGCGATATAAAGCCTTTCTTTAGGTTCTTAAGGAGGTATTATTAGGTAGCCTCGAGTTCTAGTAATAATTACTTATATAATAGGTAGAAAGTTAGCTATTCCTTTATACCTAGCTCTAGTTTAATTTAGTAGTTATAAAGGTAATAAGAAGGTAATATATTACTAATAGTCTTATTAAAGTAATCTTTCTAATCCTAGAGGTATAGTAAGAGCCCCTTATTAATTAGGCGTTAGTATTTAGCTTTATTAACCTCTAGCAGGCTTATACCTTTCTCTTCTTCTTCTTACTTATTAGCAATTATTGGGTTAGGCTTACATAGCGGTATAGAGCTTAATTTAATATTAGTATACTTTAGGTTCCTCTTAAACCCTATAGCGCTAATAAGCGTTATATTAAGGTCCTTCCTTACGTATTAGGCCTCAAGGCTAAGAGGCTTAGGCTTCTAATATAGCATAGGCTAGGTTTAATGAGCTATTAGCGCTCCTTTTAATACTATATTTATCTTCTATAAGTTATTATTATATCCTAAGTCCTTAGGCGCGTAGCTTCGCTATAGGATTTTTATAGGGATCTTTATCCTCTCTATAGCCTTTTATATATTATATAGCTATTCCTTAGCTTTAAATATAGCTTAAGAGCGTTCTATATTAAGTTAATACTTAACATTACTTTTAATAAGTTAAAAGAGGTCTTTAGTATCTTATATAATTATTCAAGGGAGGTTTTAGGCTATAGGGGTATTACTTAGCTAGTATAAGCGCTAGTAGTATATATCTATACTAATATTATAGTAATTAAACTATAAGTATCTAAGAATAAGGTTATACCTCCTTATATTAAGTTAGAGGAGGGGTATTGATATTAATTCTTAGTAGTCTACTTATATATAGGTTATCTATACCTTAGTTGTTATAGCTAATAGCTTACTATGAAACCTAGTAGCTAGGATAAAGCGTTATAATTTATTATATTTAGTGTAATAAAATTCCCTTAATAAGGGGGTTATATAGGTATTTATAAAGGTATAGCTACTTGCTCTAGTATTAAGAAGGCCTTTAAGATAAATACCATATTTATTATAAACTAGAACTAACTCTTTCTCTAGTAGTTTACTATTGATTAGTTATTATAGGTTAATAATTACTATTACTAATTACTAATCTCTTTAGGCCTCCCCTAATAGGGAGTTTACTTTTACTTAGGGCTCTGGTTTTCTACTAGCTCTAGGTTATTACTAGTAGCTTTAATAAGCTTAGTAATACTTATAGTAGCTCTAGCCCTCTTATAGGAGTAATCCTACGAGGTATAGCTAGTATTACTATAAATAAAATAGGTATCCTAGTTATAGAGCTTCTTATATAAAGCCTCAGGGATATAGCCCTAGTTAATATAAGCTTAGATATAGGGGTTTCTCTACTAGAGGGTTTAGCGCGGACTACTAGGGCAGGGCTTGATATAGTAGTTTAGTTAGCTAAGTAGGTATTAGGAGGCGTTATTATATAAGCTATAATATAGACCTAAGTAATATAATCCTAGAGGTTAAGGATGCTATTTATATAATAAATAGAGTATTAGTTCTCGAGGGAGGTAGGTAGCTTCTTATAGAACTTCTAGCGCTACTAGGACTCTAGAAGTTTAGCCTTATAAGTAAGTTTAATAAAAATAGCTTATTTAATCTAGATGTTTTAAAATAAGATAGTAAGGGTATTAAGCTTTATCTAAGCCTTATTGTATTAAACTAAGTTAATAAAGATATCTTTTAGCCTTTTAAGAAGCTACTCTATTATAATAATTTAAAATTAATCTCCTAAGAGGAGAGGGGATAAGATATTATAAGTAGTTTCTCTAAGGCATAAGAGTATATATTTAAAGTATTAAGATTTATTATAATACTCTCTATTATTAAAGCGTGTTTTAATATAAAAGAGCTAAGTATTAAACTTTAAGTACTTAGGATTAGTGCTCTTAGTACTTATAAAACTAGGGATTTTAAGTATCTTAGTAAACTAGGTATTATTATTGCTAATAGTTAATAAAAGCGAGCTAGAATAGATCTAACTCTCGAGGTATATTATTTAGTTAAGGATCGCCTAAAGCATAGCGCTATTATTACTAGAGGGAGGGTTTATAAGGGGAGGTATAGTAGTTATATTATATTTAAAGCGCTAAAGCAGGGCTTTCCTAATATCCATTACCTTATCCTACTCCTTAGTAATAATAATAGTATTATGGCCTCTGGCCACTGCATAGTGATTTTACCTGCTTAAGTGTAATAGATCTTCTAACTCCGCGCCTCCTAATAATATATAGCCTTCGGTTATGTAATCCTCTCCTAACTATAGCTATACTTATATATACCCTACTAGATAGCCTCACGATCTTTAACTTTATATTAATAATAACGTGGTTTTTAATTATTTAAACTACGAAACTATCGACTTTTCCTCTCGCGCACTACCCGCGCTACTAATACTACCTCTATTACTACTTCCTCCGCTAGTTTTTACTATCTTTACTATACCGTCGTTAAGAACGCTCTCTCTATATTAAAGCATTTAGCATAAGCCGTACTTACTAACACTCCCCTAATAAGCCTAGGCTACCTAGGCTACCTCTACCTTAGTAATACAGAGGACCTGCTTAAAGAAGGGCTACTCTATAGGGTATATAATAACCTACTAAATTTCTACTACTAAGTTTACTTACTTAGCTCTAATAAGATTATACCTAATAGAATCCCCTATAGGAGTATTAAAGTAAGCCCTCTTAAGGGCTATATTAATAATATATACTCTATATAGAGCAGAGTAGTTAATAAAAGAGCGGGTTTTATTAGTTATATTCAGGCTAAACTCTCTAGTAATCCCCTCTATATTATTTATACTAAAGAGTATACCTCGCTTAGGCTTAGTATATTTATATATAGGGTTTAGTACTAATATAGGTAAGGGATAAGGATAAAGAAGAGGGAGAGGTATAAAGCCCTACTTATAATAGTAGAGCTTCTTATACTTCTAGCTATAAGAACCTCTTAGGAAAGACCTCTTTAGTTAAGGAGTTACCTCCTATATAGTAATATTTATAATACCTTTAGCACCTTACTAGAAGGTTAACCTATTAGGTTAAGGAGTTATCTTATATAGTAGCTTTTATAGCACCTTACTAGACGGTTTAGCGAGGGTATTACTATAGGAGCCTTAGTAGCCTATTAAGCTCTAATATAATTAGCTTTAATATAGCACGCGTCCGACTTTATATAAGGGTTTGCTTATAAGTAGTAGGAATATATAGGGTTCCTATATTATTTTCCTTAACTAGTAGAGGGTATAGGTTAAAATATCCGCATAATACTTCCTAAATTATGCTTACGAACTAGGTGAATTTGTTATAGTCCTTTTGCGAAGGGGCTGCGGCGTAATTCCGAACTTAATAATAGTATTATATTAGGCCTAATTATACTCTTCTTAGTAGCGCTTAAGTATAGTAGACTACTTAGTATTATTACTAGTAGTATAGGTATTATTTAAATACTCCTAGACCTCTTAATTCTTATATTTTAAATGAAGGATAGTATTATAGAGCGTATAAAGCTTATTACTTATAGTAATATATCTAATATATTAAGCTTAAGACTTAGTCTTTATAAGGTAGTTTTAAATCTAAGTAAGGGTTAAGTTAGGGTTATCCTAGAATAACTATATTATATTATTAAGGGTAAGACTAACTTTTTAACTCTCGCCTAAGTAATTATTATTACTAAGGAGGAGGTTAGGGAACTTCTATTGAATTTAGAATTACGCTGCAGCCCCTTCGCAAAAAGACTATAATAAATTTACCTGGCTTATATATATAATTCGGGAAATACTATATAGGTACTCGAACCTATACCCTCTACTAGTTAAGGAAAATAATATAAGAACCCTATATATTCCTACTACTTATAAGCAAACCCTTATATAAAGTCGGACGCGTGCTATACTAAGGCTAATTATATTAGAGCTAAATAGGCTACTAAGGCTCTCGTAGTAATACCCTCGCTAAACCTTCTAGTAAGGTGCTATAAAAGCTACTATATAAGATTACTCCTTAACCTAAAAGGTTAACCTTTTAGTAAAGTATTATCAAAGCTACTATATAAGATAACTCCTTAACTAAAGAGATCTTTCCTAAGAGGTTCTTATAGCTAGAAGTATAAGAAGCTTTACTATAAGTAAGGCCTTATACTTCTCCCTCTTCCTTATTCTTATCCCTTAATTATATTAATACTAAACCTTATATATACAAACGCTAAGCTTACGCGAGGTATACCCTTTAATACTAATAATATATCAGAGCTTACTAGAGAGTTTAGTATTAATATAATTAATAAAACCCGCTCCTTCTTTAACTACTTTATTATATATAAAGAGTATATTATTAATATAGCCCTTAAGAAGGCTCTTCTCAATACCCCTAGAGGGGATACTTAGTATTATATTATAGCTAAGTAAATAGACTTAGTAATAGAAGCTAGGTAGGTTATTATATACCCTATTGAGTTCGGAATTACGCCGCAGCCCCTACGTAAAAAGACTATAACAAATTCACCTAGTTCGCAGGTATAATTCGGGAAATACTATATAGGTATTTAAACCTATACCCTCTACTAGTTAAGGAAAATAATATAGGAACCCTATACGTTCCTACTACTTAGAAGCAAACCCCTATATAAAGTTAGATACGCGCTATACTAGGGCTAATTATATTAGAGCTAAACGGGCTACTAAGGCTCTTAGAATAACGCCCTCGCTAAACCTTCTAATAAAGTAAAAGCTACTATATAAGATAACTTCTTAACCTAAAAGGTTAACCTTCTAGTAAGGTACTAAAGGTAAAAGCTACTATATAAGATAACTCCTTAACCTAAAAGGTTAACCCTCTAGTAAGGTATTAAAAATAAATACTACTATATAAGAGGTAACTCCTTAACTAAAGAGGTCTTTCCTAAGAGGTTCTTATAGCTAGAAGTATAAGAAGCTCTACTATAAGCAGGGCTTTATACCTCTCTCTCTTCCTTATCCTTATCCCTTAACTATATTAATACTAGACCTTATATATAAAAACGCTAAGCCCGCGCAAGGTATACCCTTTAATATTAATAACGCGTGAGAGCTTACTAGAGAGTTTAGTATTAATATAATTAATAAAACCCCCTCCTTTTCTAACTACTCTATTATATATAGAAAGTATATTATTAATATAGCCCTTAAGAGGGCTCTTATTTATACCCCTAGAGGGGATACTTATTATTATATTATAGCTAAGTAAGTAGACTTAGTTATAGAAGCTAGGTAGGTTATTATATACCCTATAGAGTAGCCCTTCTTCGAGCAGGTCGTCTATACTATTAAGGCAGAGGCGGCCTAGGCCCCTTAGGGCTTATTAGTAAGTATAGCTTATGCTAACTGCTTTAATATAGAGAGAGCGTTGCTAACGACGGCATAGCTAGTAGATAAAGTAGTAATAGAGGTAGTATTTAATAGCGGCACGGGTAGTGCGCGAGAGGAAAAGTCAATAGTTTTATAGTCTACCCGTACTTAAATAATTAAAAACTACGTTATTATTAATATAAAGTTAAAGATCGTGAGGCTATCTAGTAGGGCACGTATAAGTGTAGCTATAGTTAGGAAAGGATCACATGACCGAAGGCTATATATTGTTAGGAGGCGCGGAGTTAGAAGGTCTGTTATACTTAAGCAGCTAAAATCACTATGCAGTGGCCAGAGGCCTTATATACCCTATAGAGTAGCCCTTCTTTAAGCAGGTCCTCTGTACTATTAAGGTAGAGGTAGCCTAGGCCCCTTAGGGCTTAAACGTTAGTAAGTATAGGTTACGCTAAATAGAGAGAGCGTTGCTAACAACGGCATAGCTACTGCGAAGGCGTTAGCTAACCTAATTAAATAAGAGGACTATAAAGATAGTAACGACTAGCGGATAAAGTAGTAATAGAGGCGGTATTTAATAGCAGCGCGGGTAGTGCGCGAGAGGAAAGGTTAATAGTTTCGTAGTTTAAATAATTAAAAACTACGTTATTATTAATATAAAGTTAAAGACCGTGAGGCTATCTAGTAGGGTATATATAAGTATAGCTATAGTTAGGAGAGGATTATATAACTAAAGGCTATATATTATCAGGAGGCGCGGAGTTAGAAGGTCTATTATACTTAAGCAGGTAAAATCACTATGCAGTGGCTAGAGGCCTAGGGAACTTCTATAATTTAGTAATAGCGCTCTAGGCTAGGCTCTTATATCCCTCTATATTAAGGTCTATAAATAGGCCTTTAATAGGCTACTTATATATAGGCTTATTAGGGTTAAAAACCTTTAGGTCCTTATATAGGGGAGTATTATAATTAGATAGCGTAGTATAATAATATTTAAAGGCCTTAATATAAGGCTGTAGAAGCCTTCTAGTATTAAGTACAAGCGCTATTATAACCTTATAACTATAACTAACGTGGTTCACTAGTCAGCGACGAATATTAGTTAGCGACGAACCTTTTCACGCCTTTATAATTATATCTAGGATTTCTTAACTATAATATCTTAAATTAACTAATTACCATTATTATCTAAATCACTTAATAAATCCATATCCTTAGAACACGTTTGCATATTATATCTAGTTTTACTATAGATATTATAGTACCTCTAAGCTAGCTAACCTCTCTTTAAAAGACCCCCCTCCTTACTATCTAGGGGCGCTAAGCCTTTCCCTTTTTATTTCTTATTTAGTAAAACCTAAGATTTCTCTATACTAAGTACTCCTCTAAGCTAGACCTGTATCCTTTTTACCCTCTAGCGTTTTATAAGTATTATATTTATATCCTTAAGTATATAAAGCTAGTTAGTTAAAATAATAATTAAATACGCTATTACTTATATACCCTTTAATAATTACGTAATTATAGTAATAATTAGTATTAGTAAGCTTTTCTAATAAGTAGAGATCTAACCTTTAATAAAGTTAGACTGCGAGACGGTTTATTATAAGTTAGAGGGCGTTTATAACTACTAAGGTAGTAGTATTAGAAGATTAGCTATAGGAAGTATAGGCATTTATAAATAAATATTGGCCTCTGGCCACTGCATAGTGATTTTACCTGCTTAAGTGCAACAGACCTTCTAACTCCGCGCCTCCTGACAATATATAGCCTTCGGTTACGTGATTATAATTACTAACTACCTCTCCTAACCATAGCCGCACTTATACGTGCCTATAGCCTCACGATCTTTAACTTTATATCGATAATAACGTGGTTTTTAATTATTTAATAGATTACGAAACTATTAACTTTTCCTCTCGCGCACTACCCGCGCTGCTAATACCGCCTCTATTACCGCTTCGTCCGCTAGCTATGCTATCATTAGTAACGCTCTCTCTATATTAAAGTAGTTAGCATAAGCTATACTTACTAACGTTCGCCTAGGCCGCCTAGGCTACCTCTACCTTAGTAATATAGAGGACCTACTTAAAGAAGGGCTACTCTATAGAGTATATAACGACCTACTAAACTTCTATTACTAAATTTACTTACTTAGCTCTAATACTATTACACCTTATAGAATCCCTTATAGGGGTATTAAGGTAAGCCCTCTTAAGGGCTATACTAATAATACGCTCTCTATATATAGCAGAGTAGTTAATAAAGGAGCAGGTTTTATTAATCGTATCGAGGTTAAACTCTCTAGCGATCCCCTCTATATTATTTATACTAAAGGGCGTGCCTCGCTTAGGCTTAGCGTATTTATATATAGGGTTTAGTACTAATATAGTTAAGGGATAAGGATAAGGATAAGGGAGAGGTATAAGGCCCTGCTTATAGCAGAGCTTCTTATACTTCTAGCTATAAGAACCTCTTAGGAAAGACCTCTCTAGTTAAGGAGTCACCTCTCGTATAGTAGCGTTCGCAGCACCTTGCTAGAAGGTTCAGCGAGGGCGTTGCCACGAGAGCCTCAGTAGCCCGTTCGGCTCCGATATAATTAGCCCCGGTGCGGCGCGTATCCGACTTTATACGAGGGTTTGCTTGCGAGTAGTAGGAACGTATAGGGTTCCTATATTATTTTCCTTAACTAATAGAGGGTATAGGTTAAAATACCTATATAGTGTTTCCTAAATTATACCTGCGAACTAGGTGAATTTGTTATAGTCTTTTTGCGAAGGGGCTGCGGCGTAATTCCGAGCTCAATAAATAAATATTAAGGTTTTTAATAATATAATCTAAATCTTATAGTGAAATTCCAGCGCCTAGAAATATAGATTTAATATTTTCCTTATTAAAAACCTTATTATAGGTCTAGTAGAAGGCAATAAAGAACTCAGACTTAGTAATATAGTTTATAGAGGCTTAGATAAAGAGGTGAATTTTATCGCTATATATACGTTTTAGAGGCGAATAAAGATCAGTATCTAATAGCTAGAGTAGATATAATAAATATATAGGTATACTAACCGTTATAATATTATTCTACTTATAATAATTATTAAATCTAGCTAATAAATAGCTCTTATAGTTATTAATAATAAGTATCTAGTAGATTCCCTTACTTTGGTTCTTAGTATATTTATTAAAGTATTTAATCTAGTTAAGACCTGTCTAATTATCTATCTATCTATTAGTAGTAAGCTTAATAACCTAGCTATCTAGAAAACCTAATTCTATAGTCTAACTAGTAAGGTAATATACGCCGTTAACGATTATAAATAGAGGGATATACTACCCGCTTGAATTAGTATATTTAATAACTATAGCCTATTTATAGTTACTAAGCTAGATAGACTTTACTTTACTATATTGATTAGCGCATATTATTACTATTAACGTAGTAATTATACCTATTATAAAGCTAGTCTTATTGAAATTATATAGGTCCTCCTCTTAGATTTTATACATAGTTATTATATTATATAATTATATAAACTACTTTAAAATAACCTCTAGGTCTTCTTAAAGGGCCCTTTAATAATTATATAGATAATTAAACTTAGTTTTTAGAGCAAGCTATAAGTCTATAAACCGCTAGGCTTATTACTTACTAATAGGCTCGCTATTATATACTTATAGTAGGAGATTAACTATATCTTCTATACTAGCGAGGCGTAAAGGAAATCCTCTAGAATCCTACTTAATAATATATTAGAGAAGTATTTTCTCTTTAATTAGCTTAAGTTTATATCATTAAGGTTAGGTAGGTTTATAATAGGGTCAATTATTTATTCTATAGTATAAGGAGCTTTTAGGGATATTATAGGTCTTTATAGTATATAAGAGATTAAACTTATAGCTAGAAGCGCGTATAGTTCTGATTGCCTTAATAGCTATAGTAATCTTATCTTCTTGTATATAAATTAGCATTATAATTATAGAGAAATTACGTATTAAAGGTTTAAGTAGTTAATAGCTAACCGCGTTTGGAAAAGGTTTGTTACTAACTAATATTCGTCGCTGACTAGTGAACCACGTTAAGTAAATTTAATATTATAAATTTATGTAGATAGCTTTAATCAGCGTTATATATAAAAATTAGACTATTAATTATTAAATTATATAGTATAGGGTATAGAAGTAACTAAAAATCAATATACAACTAGAATAAAAACTCTATATATAGATCCGGCGCAATTTACGCCTAAAACTAGCTAAAGTGGATATTACCCGATTTAGGCCGGATTTCGCGCTGCTTTTGTGCGCATATTGTGCTCCACCGCGCGCGCCCAGGGGTCGATTTGACACCTAGCTCTTCATAGGACTGCTTGGCTGGCTGACAGAAATAGTGTCTTTAGAGCTTGTGCTCGCATTGTGCGAGTGTTGGTGGTAGTGCTGTGCCATTTCGCTGGGTCTCGATCTTGATCGCTGATGTAAATAGCTTCAAGCATGGAAGCAAACAATAGATGGCCCGAGCAGACGGCAATTTGCATGGCGGCTGGAGTCCGGGGAGCCTCAAATAATGCCATAAATGCCTAGAAAGCTTATCAAGCTCTTGGGGCCTGGGCGTTCGCGGCATCCCTCCGAGACGGAATAGGATGCCCGCTGACAGGTCACGATCAAAATGCAAGATGCATGTCACGTATTAGAGCCTGAAGGGAGTTCGACGAATATTATTCGACCGTTGTGTTTGATTCTATCGTGATGCCTTCAGCATCGCCCGTTCCTAGCGCGGCACGTGACTAACGTTAGCTCCGGAGCAACCTTTTTCCAGGGGTTATTCCTTCAACCGTAGTTATAAGTAACCACGTTATAGCTACTCTTATTATAATAGAATAAGCTCTTTAGTAACTATAAATATAGCCCTATAAGACGTTTCTTAATAGTTATAAGCCTAGCTCTATACTACCCTAACTATATACTAGAATAGTTTGAGTACGTCTTTTGGGCTTATATAATCCTAACCCTAGGGGTTAAAGTCGCCTACTTTAGCGTTATAAGTTCGAATCCTAGCGGCTTAACTACCTAGACTTTAGCGAGATATACCTAATTAGAAGGTTAAAAGTATTATAGTTCCGCGCTTATTAGGGCGAACCTAAGGGGGTATATCGTAATATATATATAAGCTATAATTATACTATTGTAATTATAGTTCTACTTTTATAGGTTATCCTATTCGCAATAGTTATAAGCCTAGCTCTAACTAGACCCCTAACTACTATTTTAAAACGAGCCTTTATTACTAAAAGTACTTATTAAAACTTCCTCTCTCTTATTCCTTCTTTCCTCTTTAATATATATTATCCTCTATTATTATAACCCCTCTATTTCTAAATAGCTTTAACTATAATATCTTCTATTATTATTATAATAATATTATACTACTTAATTATATATTAGGACTTTACTACTTAGTATATTATAATTTAAGCTAAAGCCTAAGCTACTAGAGTCTAGAAGTATATTAACCTAGATAACCCTAAAAGATCTTTATACTTAGGTAAGACCTTATTAGAAGCCCTAACTCTTAATATATATATTACTAAGTAAAACTAGGATATTAATACTTAATACCTATAGGAGAAGATCGCTTATAATTAATATATTACTCTATTTAACTAAGAGGCTCTAGAAGAAGCTACTTTTAATACTACTTCTAGGATTACTCTTAAGTCTATTACTAAGATATAGATAATAAATAAAGTATAACCCCTTTAGCCTCTAGCTACCCTAGTTATAATTAATAAAAATACTATATATATATAGGAATAATACTTAGAGTACTTTTACTTACTTATTATATAAGAGTCTAAGTAAACCTATAAGGACTAAGAGTTTAAATAGATTAACTATCTAGTTATAGAGATAATTACTTATAATATTATTATAATAATATATATAGAACTTCTTATTAAAGGGGATATAACCCTTTATAGCTTTATTATTAATCTTAAATATTATTATACTCTAAGCGAGGCTAGTACCCTTATTACTATTTAAGAGGAATATATCTAGATCCTAGAGAAAGTAAATAAGAGTATTAATCTTAACGCTTATGTTAAGGACTTTAGGGGTATTTACTTCTATATTACCTAGCTTAATCTTCTTAAAGTAAGTAATACCCTTATTTTAAAAACTATTCTTTAAGTAGTAAGTTATTACTTGATACTTATTTAAGCTAATATAGAGATTATAAATATTCTTAAATAGAAGTAAGTAGGGATACTAATCTCTAATATAAGCTAATATACCTATATATTTAAGGACCTCTCATATTAGGATATACTCTACTTAAGATTATAATAATAAAGCGCTAAGGTCTTTATTACGCTAGCTAGCTATATAGATAAGGCTAACCTATTAAGCGTTCTTATAATTAGTAACTTATCTAGTAGTAAATAATACCTATATAGGTTAAGCTATTAATAGCTAAGTATTAATTATAACTACTTAGAAGCTATCTCAATTAAATATTACTAGAAGAGCCCTTATATTTTATAAATAGATATATAAGTAGCTTATATCTATAACTAGTTAAATAATAACTTACGCTTTATTAATCTTTATATTAAACTTACTTATAAAAGCTAGCTATACGCTATACTTTATAAAGATAAGAACTACTAAAATAATAGGGGGGTAATAAGGGTTTATTTTAGAAATCTAATATAGCCCTAAGCTACCCTACTAATATAGTAATAATCGCTTTCTATATAGCCCTCTTAAACGGTATTAGGGATAATATAGTTAACTTAGATAAAAAGCACCTAAGTATCTTTATAACCCCTATACTTAGGACCCTATATATTATATAAGTCTATAGTCCTAGATAACTATAGAGAGATATACCTAATAAATAATAAATCCCTACTTATCCCTCCTTAATTAGGTATTATAATAGAGAATAAGTTAATTCTAGAATAGCTTTATACCTAATTATTATAAAAGGTATATATATAATTAAGAACGCTCTTAATAGCTTAAAAAGCGCGAATATAGAGGACCTTATGCTCTATAATATAGGATATATAGAGAAATTTTATATTAATATTATCTCTAAAGCGCTACTTTAGAAAATAGATATTTAATATTTAGGGTATAACTATATACTTTACTTTAGAACTTATAAGAATAGCGTTATAATTAAGAGACTTATTAGGAAGATAAACCTCGCCTTCTTTAAATATAAGCCTCGTTCCTTATAGTCTATCCCTAATTAGATCCCCTAAAGTATTAATATTATTATTAATAATATAAACTATATACTTATAATATATACGTATACCTCTTTTATACTACTACTAGACTAGAATAATAATATAATACTTTAGTACCTCTAAAGTAGCTACCTTACCTCTAAGGCTCTTAAGTAGCTAATATATACTACTTAGGGGGTAAGGATTAAGGGCCCGACGCGCCTATAATACTAATACTATATAGTTATATATACTAAATAGGTAATTTTAGGATAAACGTTAGAGGATAAGGTAATATACCCTTATTATAGGATTATATAGGATCTATTTAACTACCCTAAAGGTTTTAACTAGAACTAGTAGCTCCTTATTATTAAGGATAAATATACTAATTAGCTCTTCGTATTTATATGCGTTAATAAGACCTATAGTAGTATTATACTCGCTCTATATACCTTTAAGTAATAAGTATCTTAATAAAAGGGACTTTCTATTTATAAGATTAGATAAGACGTTAAGAGGTTAGTAATTTTACTTATAAGCTATATAGAATATAAGGATTAGACCTATATAAAAGGAATAGAGGTTAAAATAACCCCTCTATATATAAAGGAACTAAAAGGTGGAGGGGAATAGGCTATTCAGGAAGTTATAACTTAAATAATCAAGATACTTACTATAGCTAGCTTACCTATAGAACTATAAGCTAAGATAGTACTAGTAGTAATAACGCTTTATAATATAAGCCTACTTAAGCGCTACGACTAGTATTTACTATTATAGATTAAAAAAGAGTAGTTCTACTAGTACTTTTGCTAGTAATAACCTAATAATAGAGCAGCCCTAACCTACGACCTTCGCCCTTACTAGGGATATATATATACCTATAGCTACTATATATACCCCCTTAAGAGGGAATAAGAGAGAGGAATTAATAAGAGAGACTTTAAGGTAATACCGCGGGGATATATTAGATACCTAGTAGGATATATTCTAAACGCCTATAACTTATATAAGGTCTAGATCCCCGCGGTATAAATAGCAATTATTATATAGAATATAATATTTAATAAATAAACTTTCTATATAAAGGATAAGGTAAAAGAGGCTATCTTGGAAGATATTATCTATAAGATAATAGAAAATATTAAAAAACCTATATTATAAGTTAACTTTAAACTTTAGATCCTAGGTATTATAAATAAGGATAAAGCTATATTAATACTTATAACTAAATAGTTATTTATACTAACCCTTATTCCTATAATTAAGTCTCCTAATAAAAGAATCCTAAAACTTCTAAAGAGATAGGTAGGTTAGAAGGGGGGGTAGCTATTATTCCCTAATCCTACGCTAGAGCTAGATAAAAGCCTAGCTCTAATAAATAGAGTAGTAGATATAATATATATATTAGAAATAAACTATATATATAAAGCTATTAGGGAAGTTAATTTTAAAAGGGAATAGATCGAGGATTATATTAGATTTAACCTACCCCCTGCTTTATAAGACGTTTCTACATTAAGAAAGTATAATAAGAACGAACCTTTAGATAAGAGACCCTTAAATCTACTAATATAGCTATACTAAAATAATAAGGAGAGGGCTAATACTAAATAGAGGTCTAACTAGGTATATAACTAGGAGGACTATAGCTAAACCTATTAAAGCTAATAACTATATAATCTATTACCTAGTAACTTATTACTAGGAATAATAGAGAGTAAATCCCGCTCTAGTTACGAGGGGTTAGACCTAAGTTTATTTAATAAGAGGTCGCTATAATACTATTTATTTAAGCTAAAGAGAAAAAGGGGAAGTTTTCCTCTCTAGTAGAGATTTCGCTAGTTTATAGGGAATACCTAAGTAAGCCTTAGGTAAGCCCTAAGTAGCTCTTTAAGGTAATAAACCTAGGTAGAAGCCTAGGTAAGCTTAACCTAGGCGTAGCTTATAATACTATCCCCCCTCCTAGCTAGTCCCCCCCTAGGTATAAGCTAGGTTACTATTATTATTTATAACTAGTCGATATAGGGCTTTATTCCTATCTACTATAGTAATCTCTATAATAGCCTCTATAGGCTCCTAGGTAGGCTCTATATACCCCTCTTACTTAACTAGGACCTCGCGCCTCCGCCCTCGCCTAACTACTTTCTATTATATTATATATATCTCCTCTACGCGCTACTTAAATTTACTATTATTAGCTATAGGTAGTAGTAGCTAGGGGTCTATCCTTATCTATATAGGTCAGGGGTCCTCTAGTACCCTCTAGAGGAGGTCTATATAGAACTTTAGGTAAATATTACTAGGTATATCTAACTTAATAATATATAGGCTTAGGACTCCGACTATAGTATATTTATAGTATAACTATAATAGCTTCTTACTAGGCCTAGGGCTTTTATAGTTAGCTATTAAAAGCTAAACCTTATTACTTACTTAGTACTCCTATATAAATATCCTATACTAGTTTATATTCTCCTTACTATACTATTAAGTAGCTATAATACTTACTTGGATGAAGTCTACTACCTCCTATAGTCTTATTACTAGGAGAGTAGCTACTATATCCCTAGAGGGGGCTTCTCTTATTATATTATCCGCTATAAGTATAGGGCTAATATAGTACCTATATTCTAAGAAGAATAGTAAGAGCCTAGTTATATTATTAACCTTGTTATAGAGCGCTAGCTAGGTAGTAGGTAGGAGCTACCCCTAGTTATCTTATATCTAGGTTATAAATATATATAGGATAGCTTATATCTCCTAGTTCTACCTCTTAGTATTACTATTAGTTTATAAGTATTATATAGTATTTAATAGCCTCCTTATATTAGTAAGGTAGTAGAATTTAGCCTAGAAGTAGCTTACCTAGTTAGACCCTCGATTACTAATAATACTATATAAGAACCTATAGAACTAGAAGTAGGAGGTAAGGAACTAGTAGGTATAAGCTTCTATTTCTATAATACTTATCTCCTCTAGTCTTATTAACTTACCTAGCCTATTTACTATAACCTATAAGTATTAGCTAGTATTATCTATTATAAGTAGTAAGTTTATAATAAAGTCTATTAAGAGGTCTAAGTAGAACTAGGTAGGTACTAGTAGGGGCTTTAGGAAGCCTATCTTAGCTTACCTCTAGATATATATCCCTCTATAGATATTATAATTCCTTATAAATCTCTATATTATTTATAATTATATTAGCTAATAGAACTACTAGCTTACTATTTCTAATATATTATTATAGCTTAGGTAAGTAGTTATATTTAAGTCGTAGCTCTATTAGATAAGCTTTATATAGAGCTCCCCTAGTAGGTTATTATTATCCTCCCTACTAGGTACTTATAGCCTCCCCCTAAACGTTAGTCTCCCCTAACTATTAATATTATACTTACTAATTTAGACCTTAGCCTTTATATTTAGTTAGAAGCTCTAAAGCTAGTAGGTAACTATATAATATATAGCTTTATATATTATATCCTTCTTTATAGTTTCTAGCTATAGTACTTATAGTTTAGGGTTACTATTAAAGACTATAGTATCTAGGATATTAGTATAGCCCTTCTAACCTCTCCTTACTAAGGGGCTAATTATAAAGTCCCCGCGGGGGTAGGCGTAGTTTAATATTAGCTATAAAACCCTCCCCTATTTCTACTTATTATCCTATTCTTATAGTATATCCTACTCCGTCTAAGAGAGGGGAATAGGGGCTACTACTTCCTTATTAGGGTAGTATTTAATAGTAAAATTATACTAGGATAGCTCCTCTACTTACTAGCTCTAGTGCTCTATAAAGCGCTACTTTTTTATAAAGTATTTAAGCCCTTAGTAATTAGTTAATACCTTAAAAGTAGTTATACTATATAGCTCCGCCCTCTATATATATAAGTAAGAAAGGACTACTAGGAGCTCCTTATTATAAATAAGATAATTATACTCTATAAGCGAGAGCTTCTATAAGTAGAATACTATAAGATACTAGGTACCCTCTAGGTTAACTTATAAGAATATCCTCCTAATATAAATCCTAAATAGTTAGTTTTAATAATAATCTTATATTCTAGACTAAATTAGTAGAGTACTAGCTAGGTATTAAAAAGCTACTTAAGCTATAAGAAGGCTTATTCTTAATTATCTCCTTACTAGAATATTATATTCTTCCTAGTAAGTAGTATAAATAATCTAATAATATCCTTATATTTTCATATAAATATATTATAATAATTTATAAACCCTAGGAAGCTCTAGACCCTTTTTAGGGAGGTAAGGGGTAACTACTTAGTAATTACCCAGAGCTTCTTAGGATTATAAGAGAAACCCTCTCCTATTATTATAATAAACCTTATATATTTAACCCTCTTAACTAAGAACTTATACTTTATAAGGTTAAGGTTTAAGCTTATATCTACTAGCCTCTAGAGGACCTCTTAGACCTTCCTCTTATAGTCTTCCCTTATTCTATTAGAGTAAATTAATATATTATTTATATAAGTAGTAATAAAGCTATTAAAGAAGTCCTATAGGGTACTATTAATATATTACTAGAAGCTAGTAGGGGTATTAGTTAAGCTAAATAAGTAAACCACTTACTTAAATAACTTATACTAAGTATAGAATATAGTTCTCTCCTTATACTCCTCTATTACTTTTAACTTATAGAAGGCTATTACTATATCTAGCTTAATATATTACTTAGCTATACTTACCTAATATAATATCTTAGAGATTAATAAGAGGGGGTAGTAGTCTTTCTTTATAATTATATTAAGAGCCCTATAGTTAATATAGAAGCGAATTCCCCTACCTAGCTTCCTTATAAAGAGTATTAATATCCTAGTAGGTAAGCTACTAGCTTTAATAAACCCCTTATCTAGGAGGTCTTATAGGGTCTTTTTTAATATTAGTAGCTCTTCTCTTAATATATTATAAAGGGGGCCCTAGGGGAGTAGTAGCTCCCTCTTATCTAGTTTTAATATAAGGTTAATCTAGTAGTCTACCCCTAGTTACCTAGGGGGTAGTAAGTAAGCTTTATTAGGGTTAAATAAGTTAGGAAACTCCCTTAAGACCTAGTTTAGTAGATAGTATTATTAATCCTCTTTTAGTCTTAGGTTTAAAGCTTTCTTAATATTAAATAAGCTAATAGCTTATATTAATACCTCTTTAATACCCTCTTAATACTTACCCTATTATCTCGCTAGGTATTAGTAGATTATAGAGAATAAGGGTATATTAAGGAACCTTATAGCTCTTATTTCTTTTATAAGGGGAGTTTCTTCTTAATCCTTTAGGTATAGCCTAACTTATGACCTCCTATAGTATACTTAGTAAGCTATAGCGTTATAAATAACCTAGCTCTATTATATCTAAGGGCGCCTCAAGGGAATATTAGGGTCTAGGCTATTAACTATATATATAAAGATATACTAGGTATAGCTACTTATTTCTAAGTTAAATATTACTATACTTAGCGCGTTACCTAGTAATAGTTTACTAAGTATATACCTTCTTATAGGTTAGTATCTCTTCTTAATATATAAAAAGTAGAGGTATTAAGCTAGGGAAAGGTTAATTATTATATAGGTATTACTCCTAGTATTTACTAGGGTATAAGCTAGATATCTTCTATTAACTTTAACTTAAATAATAATAAGCTTATTATTAGCTAGTTATTCCTATTTATATTCTTCCTAATTTAATATCTCCTCTTTAATAAGCTCTAGGACTTAATTTTACTCTAGAGTTAGTCTTTTCCTAACTCCTTATCTTCTTCTAAGGAGTTAGTTATTACTTAGTAGTTATTTATAACCTCGTGGTATATTATTTCTTCTTTTAAGGTCTTTATTTCTATTACCCTAGGTAGCTAGTCCTCCTTATTAGAGTAGTACTAGGTAATATAACCTCTAGTTTTATAAGTATAATAAGTATAGGGGTCCCTTATACCCTTCTAAAGTTATTAGTATTATACTAGGGAGGTACTTAAGGAGGATCTAGAGTTTTAGTAGTTATAGCGTCTTACTTCCTTAACTTATAAGATATATATAGCTCTAGTTATATAAGTATCCCCCTTAGTATTCTTAGTAATAGGTCTCTAGTAAGTTACTAGGTAGTTACTAGTAACCTTCTAGCGCTCTACCTTCTATATAATACTCTAGACCTTTGAAAGCTAGCTATTATAATTAGTTAGTAAGTTAATAATAATTAGCTAATCCCTTAGCCTAGGGGTAAGGGAGGCTTCTAGAAGTAAGATCTAGACTTAGCTAAGCTAGTTTATACTACTTATATTAGCTAGTATCTACTTAAATCTTAGTAGGAAAGTTACTAGGGATTTATTCTCTTTCTATTAAAGAGTTTATAGTTAAGCTATAGCTTATAACTAGATATTTAAGTCCTTATATATCTAGTCTAGGTAAGCTATAAAGTCCTTAGGGTTATATTTCCCCCTACTGCCCCTAGCTTTATAAAAAGTAGAGACTACTTACTAAGTTATAATATCTAAGTAGGAGTTAAAAAGGTATTATACCTCTATATCTATAGTATAGAACGCCCTATTTATAGTAATCTTATATCTTATTTATTATACCTAGGTAGTATATTCTTTCTACTTACTTAAGAACTTTAAAAATAGGAGTAGTAGCTTCTAATATATTATACTAGGTATTACTGGTATCTTATTAGTAGTACTTATAGGGGTCTATATAGCTACGCGTTAGCTATTCCCCTGCTTAACCTCTTATAATTATTACTAGAGGGATTTTATTACTACTACTAAATCGGCTTATAATAGCTTATCTTAAGTTTTAGTTATATTACTATTAACTATCTTACTAACTAGTAGGGAGTAGCGCTTAACCTATTATTATTATTATAATAATAATCTTAAATATATAAGGGGTTAGACCTACGTTTACTTAATAAGAGGTTACTATAATACTATTTATTTAAATTAAAGAGGAAAAGGGGAAGTTTTTCTCTCTAGTAGAGATTTCGCTAGTTTATAAGGAATAACTAGGTAGGCCCTGGGTAGGCCCTAGGTAGCTCCTTAAGGTAGTAAACCTAGGCAGAAGCCTAGGTAAGCTTAACCCGGGCGTAGCCTATAACACTAGTTACGAGTTTTTATTATAATACTATATAGAGCGGGAGCAGGTATCTAGCTTTCTTAAGACTTTTATATCTAATTAGTAGAAAGCCTTTTTAAAGGCTAGTATAGGGTACTATACGCTCTATAGCTATATTTATACTACTATTTATAATATAAAGCCTGCTTATATAACTATAACGATCTATAAATATCTTACTATCAATAACCTTACTAAGCTATCTTACTTATAAAAGGAACTTTTAAACCTCCTATAAGCGCTCCGAACTCGCTTTAAAGAAGTAGCTAAGGTTAAGATAGGTAAATTATAATAAATAGATATATAGCGCGTTATTAATTAAGAGATAATAATAAAGAGACTAATCCCTTTAAAGTAGGTATTTACTTATAAATTTAATAAGAATAATATCCTTAATTAATATAAAGTAAGGATCTATATTTAAGGCGATTAGTAAGAGAAGTCGCCCCTTAAATAGATTTATATAGTAACCCTTACTACTTATACTGTTAGGGTAGTAATAGTAATTACTATATAATTTAACCTTAAAGTTAAATAATTTAATATTATTAACGCGTTCCTAAACACCTCCTAGGACCTAAATAAAGGCCTGATTATTTATAAGTTACTAAATAGCTTTAAGTAGCTTAGAAAATATATTAAACTATACTACGCGCTCTATAAGCTAAGGGATATACTACTACTCTAGTATAAGGAGTTCTCTTCAGCCCTTTAGTATCTAGGCCCTATACCTATAAGTAAAGACCTATACCTCTTCTAGTTAACTAAGAAGAAGGTTCTTATTATCTTCTATATAAATAGCTTCTTTATCCCATTTTATAGGAACTATAAAGAAGTAATTTAGAGGGTAATTACTAGCTTAAAAGAAGTATATAAATTAAGAAAATAAAGCCTAGTTAAATGCTATCTTAGAATTAGAGTTATTTATAACTAAGCTATATAAAAGATATACCTTTCTTATAACTAATACTTTAAGTAAGTTATAAAACGGTTTAATTTACTTAACTTAAGAGTACTAATAAACCCTCTTCTAAACCTATTACTCCTAAAGAGTAAAATAGTAATAATACTATTAGAGGTAAAGAGCTTCTAAGAGAAGATTAGCTTTATACTCCATAATACTATTATAATTTAACCTAATATCGCTTTTATATATTCCTTACTCTTAAGATTCCTAACGAACCCCGCTCCTAATTACTATACTACTACTAACTAGGTTATATAATACCTATATTATACTTATTACCTTATAATATACTTTAGTAAATTAGGGGGTAGGTAGGTATTATTAATTATAAGTAACGCTTTATTTATAAATAATAAGGAGATATAGAAGTTATATTAAGGGTATATAATCTCGCTCTTTAGAGGACTAATTTAATAAAAGGCTACTTAATAGGCTATAGTTATAACGTTAAGAATAGAAGTAGAGCTTCTAAGCCTTAAATATATAGCTAAAGAGATTATTACTCTTTATAAGCTATTTAGGGATATTACTCTTAAACTTAGCAATATCTAGAAGATTTATTATAATAATTAATAGATAATTTATCTTATAACAAGCAAAAAGGAATAGATCTTACCTAAGCTATAGTATATTAAGATTGAGAATATATAGCTATAATCAAAATATACTAGAGGATTATTTAATATAGGATATATACTAATAAATAATATACTAGCTAATAGTTTTATAAAGGTTCTTAACTATAAGAAATTCGATGGCCTCTAGCCACTGCATAGTGATTTTACCTGCTTAAGTGCAATAGACCTTCTAACTCCGCGCCTCCTAATAATATATAGCCTTCGGTCACGTGATTATAACTTTCCTAACTATAGCCGCACTTATATATACCTATTAATAGCCTCACGATCTTTAACTTTATATTAATAATAACGTGGTTTTTAATTATTTAAACTATAAAACTATTAACTTTTCCTCTCGTATACTACCCGCGCTCCTATTAAATACCGCCTCTATTACCGCTTCGTCCGCTAGAAGTCGTTACTATCTTTATCCTCTTATTCAATCGGGTTAGCTAATACCTTCGCAGCTATGCCGTTATTAGTAACGCTCTCTCTATATTAAAGTAGTTAGCGCAAGCTATACTTACTAATAAGCCCTAAGGGGCCTAGGCTGCCTCTGCCTTAATAGTATAGAGGACCTACTTAAAGAAGGGCTACTCTATAGGGTATATAATAACCTACCTAGCTTCTATTACTAAGTCTACTTACTTAGCTATAATATAATAATAAGTATCCCCTCTAGGGGTATTAATAAGAGCCCTCTTAAGAGCTATATTAATAATATGCTCTCTATATATAATAGAGTAGTTAAAGAAAGAGCGGGTTTTATTAATTATATTAATACTAAACTCTCTAGCGAGCTCTTATGCGTTATTAGTATTAAAGGGCATGCCTCGCGCGGGCTTAGCGTTTTTATATACAGGGTTTAGTACTAATATAGTTAAGGATTTATCGTAGGTTATAGGTATACCTAGGACTTCGTGGATAAGGAAGAGGGAGAGGTATAAGGCCCTGCTCGCAGAGCTTCTTATGCTTCTAGCTATAAGAACCTCTTAGGAAAGACCTCTTTAGTTAAGGAGTTACCTCTTATATAGTAGTATTCGCAGCACCTTACTAGAAGGTCGACCTTTTGGGTTAAGGAGTTATCTTATATAATAGCTTTGCTATAAGAGCCTTAGTAGCCCGTTCAGCTCCGATATAATTAGCCCTAGTATAGCGCGTGTCCGACTTTATACGAGGGTTTACTTATGAGTAATAAGAATATATAGGGTTCTTATATTATTTTCCTTAACTAGTAGAGGGTATAGGTTAAAATACTTATATAGTATTTCCCGAATTATACCTACGAACTAGGTAAATTTATTATAGTCTTTTTGCGAAGGGGCTGCGGCGTAATTCCGAGCTCAATAAGATATTCGAATAGTTTTATTCGCTCCTTAATCTAAAAGATATATAGAGAATAATTATAATAAATAAGGGATACTCTAAATAAGTATAAGAGAGCTAGTAGCGCCTAACTTTTAATCAATTTATAGCTTATTAGCTAGAGAGCCTAAAGTTACTCTTATAAGACTAAAAAGAATATAATCTACCCTAAAACGCTACCTTAAAACGCTAAGTTTCTACTACCTAACTTTAGAGGATTAACTTATACTAATCTATTAGGATATTATATAAGAATAGTAATACCTCTAGTAAATATATACTAATAAGACTATGAACTATATAATATACTATAGTAGCTATATCGCTAGTAGGTAGATAAGGTATAGGTATACCTATACTAACTACTAGGGTTCTAAATAGAACTAGGGCGGGAGATAGAGTAATAACGCTATATATATTAGAACTACCTATTACCTTAGAAGCCCTACCTAAACCCTTACTATTACTACCCTTCTTAGCTATTATAATCTCCTTCCTTTAAATAGTAATAGCCTTATAGACCGTAGCTTTCTAATAAGTAAGGGTCTATAGGTTATATTAGAAGATAGTTATAAAAGCGAAGTATATATAGAACCTTACCTTTCTAACTACTAGGTCTTTTAAAGTCTTAGCTTTAGGATATTAATAAGCTATAATACTAATAGGGGTACTTATCTATTAATAAGATACCTTACCCTTATAATAGTAATTATACTTACTTATTATACTAAGTAAGTAATTTCTATCTAATAAACCTAAGAGCTTACTTAAAATATACTAAAAGTAGCGCTTATTAAATAGGAGTACTTATTCTACTTCTATACCTTTACTAAGGGTAGGAGGGCTAAGAGGGGGCTCTAAACTACCCTTATTAATACCCTTCTCCTTATCTATCTCCTTAGAGATTATAATAATAACGAGGTTAATAATATTCTAATATATAGTTATAATAATAAAAGGATTATAACTTACTAGGAGCTATCCTCTTAAACTACTTAGGAGGGTAACCCTAGGGCTTTTTAAGCTATAAACCCTTACCCTTAGAACTACTCTCTATAGGTTACTTTTACTTCTTTCTACTTACTATATAATATAGTAGTATATTATATATTAATAATAAGAAGGAATAATATATATATAACCTTATTATTACTCTCTAGAAGAGGAGGGCGCGCCCCTCTACCCCTAGCTTCATTCTTACTTTTAGTAGCGCGCGCCTTCTTAAGAGCTATAGCTTAATTAGTCTTCTTTTTAAGAGGTATCTATAAATATATTAGTATATTATAATAGCTTTAAGATTATCGCGCGATATAGGTATATATATATATATATATAATAAGGTTATTATTAAAGCTAAAGTTAGATATATATATATATATTATATTATATATAGGGAAGAGTTAAGAAGGTAGGAGGGTAGCTAGGTTATTTTATTTAGAGTTAATATAATAGTAGCTACCTTACCTAAGCTAATAAGAAATAATAGATTCTATTACTATTAGTAAGAGTTATTAAATAAAAGGTATTATAATAATAATAGTAATAGTTATAAAAGTAGAAAACTATAACTATTTATACTTCGCCTATACCTAATATAAATAACTTTACTTTATTATCTCTTTTATAAATAGGCTTATTAATAGGTTAT
>JAVHLU010001645.1:0-27347 GCA_036785755.1 Colletotrichum ledebouriae
TTCGCAGGTATAATTCGGGAAATACTATATAGGTATTTTAACCTATACCCTCTACTAGTTAAGGAAAATAATATAGGAACCCTATACGTTCCTACTACTCGCAAGTAAACCCTTATATAGAGTCGGATGCGCGCCGCACCGGGGCTAATTATATTAGAGCTAAACGGGCTACTAAGGCTCTCGTAGCCTAGAAAGGCTACTATATAAGATAACTCCTTAACTTAAAAGGTTAACTTTTTAGTAAAGTAAACGCTACTATATAAGAGGTAACTCCTTAACTAAAGAGGTCTTTCCTAAGAGGTTCTTATAGCTAGAAGTATAAAAAGCTCTACTATAAGTAAGGCTTTATACCTCTCCCTCTTCCTTATCCTTATCCCTTAACTATATTAGTACTAGACCTTATATATAAAAACGCTAAGCCTGCGCGAGGTACGCCCTTTAATACTAATAACGCGCGAGAGCTTACTAGAGAGTTTAGTATTAATACGATCGATAAAACCCGCTCCTTCTTCGACTACTCCGTTACATATAGAGAGCGTATCGTTGGCATGGCCCTTAAGCTAAGAAGACTTTAAGAAAGCACCTTTTTTCCCTTTATACCCTCTTACTCCTTTACTTATAGATAATAATATAATAGACTTTAGAAATAATAATAATATTACGCTATCTCCTATAGTAGATATTGCTTAACCTATTTATAGATTATTAGTATTATTTAGGTCTATTTTATTTAAAATGCTAAATCATAAGCTTAAATACCTTAGGTTAGCTTTAGTTATAGGTCTTATAAATACTAAGTTATAATATAACTATCAAGCTACGCCTAAGAACTATACTTATAGATATACTATTATATCCTAAGAGGCCTAGTCCTTTAAATAAGTATAACTATAGCTATACGGACTATATCTAGCAGAGGGTTAACTAGTAGGATTAGATCGAGTAGAACACGCCTAAGGGAGTATATTATTATAACTTCTCACGCTTAGTATAATAGGATAGGTAGTTTTAGCTATACTAAGGATTAGAGTAGGATAAGGAGTATAATAAAAAAGAAGAAGTAATAAGGCTATTATTAAGATATAACTTATAATAAAAGATAGTTAAACCTAAGGGACCTTCTTAATAATAAGATTACCTACCTAGAAGATATTATTAATAAATTAGATCTATAAATAGAGTTTATTTACTATTTTTATAAAGTAGTTTTATTTATTTTTTAAGACTCTCCTTTATAATATTATAAAGAGTCTTAAGGGGATAATTAGAATAAGATAGGATAGACTTAGCTATATAACTTTTAGAAAACTCCTTTAGTATATAGACCTATTATAAGGAGACTATAGAGTAGAGTATAAGGGAGAGGAGCGTAATAGAGGAGAAGATAGTATTAGTATTATTACTATTAGTACCTTAATAACCCTATACCTCGTTTTTTAGTAATTTCTTAGTAAATCTACGCCTAATTAAGATAATCTCTTTTAATTAGATCTATAAATTATTCTATATATCTTTTAAGCCTACTTTTAATATTCTTACCTATTTATAGGTAGAGCTATGTTATTTATTATCTTTCTAGTTCCTATCGGTTCTAGCCCTTTTCTATTATCCTTATATCTAGGGATATAACCTAGAGGGTATTTATAATAATAAGTAAGTTAGGTAACTAGGTTAATATACTTAGGATCGTCTTCTTATTACTCCTAGTTATCCTTATTATTAGTATTTAATAACTAAGTCTTCTTTATACGAATCTAAATCCTTACTAGCTTTAATATACTAGATATAATTAAAGTCGCCCTTATCTAACAAAGTATATACTTCCTCTTCTACTTACTCGGGACTAGTCTCCTTTATTATATATACTAAAGGGTAACTAGGTAGTTAAGGGTATTAAACGCGTTAACTAGGCTATTTATATTAGTATTTAAGCCTTTGTTATTAGTTAAACTAAATGTCCTTATAAGAGGAGCTTAATAAGGGTTTAGTAGTAATATTAATAGCTTGCTTTATAGGTCTTAATAGTAATAGACTAGATATAGTTTCCTTTAGGTTCGTATAGTATAAGTAATATATAGTAGCTATGCGGCCTATCTTTAAGGTCTCTTTTAGTAATAATCGCGTTACTATAGTTCCTATATAAGTTATCTTAAAAGATAGTTAAATTAAAACTCGCTAGGATCCTTTAGTAATTATTTAATACTAGCTAGGGACTATTTTCTATAAGCTTATAATAACCTTATCGCAGTTTATATTACTAGTTAGCTAAGGAATACTAATAACTAGTTCTATATCTATCTTATTATATATAATAATTAATACCTTAGATTCGCTCTCTTTAGTATTCTTATAAAGTCGAGTAACCTTAGTTATCTAGTATTAATTATTATATTAATTATATATATTATATAGAGTATACCTCTCCTTAGTTAAACGTGCTTTTATAATTTTATATAATAAACGAAAACGTTTAAGTAATAACTCTTTCTAATAATTTAATCTATAATTAGGGTCCTTAAGTTCCGCCTTCTTATTAAATATTAGATTAGTATAGTACTAGTCCGAGGTATACCTTAATAAGGTTTAATATAGGTTAAGGGTAGCTATAGCTAGGTTTTTATTATCTAACTTAATATAGCTATTAATAGTATTAATAAAATAATATATATTTAAATAGATAGTCTTTAAACTACTATTAATATATATATTATTAACTTCGTTATTATATAGAGGTAGGTTAAATAACCTAATTATATTAATTTTAAAACGAGGAGTACTACGCCTAGGTTTTATAACTAATATATTAGCTATTACTTATACTACCCCTTCTTTATTTATAGAGAGAAGGAATATAAGAAAGTTATAGCTAACTAAGAACTTATTAGGGTTAGATAATAGTTTAATAATATCTCTTAGCCTAGCTAGTAATTAAGAGCACTAATCGCCTTAGCTATTACTACTACTATAACTAGGGCTACGTCCTCTACTATTTTAGCCCTTAGGGTTATTATTATTACCTCTATTACTAGGATCTCTAGGTAATATAAGTAGTAGTAGTAGTAGAAGCGCGTCCTCTATATATTTAATATCCTAATTATATCCTTTACCTTTATTAAGGTTTAATAGTCTAGCTTCTAGTTTCTAGGCGCCTATCTCGCTATACTACTTACCCTAGCTATACGTACTAGGATAACTCTATAAGTTACTTAGCTTAAGTACAGAAGGGCTATTTAATCCTTTTCCTTAGATTAGGAAAAAAGCGCTTAATATATCTTTATCTTTTTTAAATAATATATAGAATATATTTAGGCTTAGCTCTAGTATTAATAGAGTAGTTATATCCTTTAATATAATTTTAAGAGGTAGGAGTTATAAACTATTTATAAAACTTTATCTAAACTTATAATATTCCTCTAGAGTTAATAGGAGTATTAAGAAAGCTTTAGAAATTATTATTATATTAAGTTTAAATATAGGTTTTAAGATATCTAGCTTATTTATAGCTTTAGTTCTTAGGGTCTTATAGCTTCTCCTCTCTTTATCCTCTTTAAAGGGGAGTATTAGGTCTAGAGTCTAGCCTTATTTAATCTCTATCTTAATATATTAATTATAATAAGGGAGGTTAAAGCGATATTATTACCTAATAGTATTAGTAAATAGTTATAAGTTAGTTATTTATACCTATAGGACCTTATTTTAAATATATTAAATAGTTTTATAGACTTCCTTATATAATAGTAACTTTTAAATATATCTATAGTAATTTACTAAATATTGTTTAAAGTTCTTATAAGTAATAGCTATAATACTTGCTTTTATAGCTAACTTAAGGAGGGTATACTTAGTTTAGGTAAGTAGCGCGTAGAACTTATTAAGATATTACTTAAGCGCTACTATAAAGTTTATAATAATTAAATAGCTAATAGGTTTTAGAAGGTTAGACTTAAGACCTCCTTTAACCTTATAATTAGAAAGTAGCTTATAGGGTATTATTATTAAAGAGATTTATTATCTCTTTAAGATATTCCTTAGTTAAAGAAATCTTCGAGGTTTAATATCTCTTAGGGATATTTCCTAGTTAAGGGAAATAATAAAGAGTTAATATCTCTTATTAATATTTCTTAGTTAAGGGAAAGGGGGAGTTTAGAAGCTTTTAATAATATATAATACTTATAAGTATTAACTACTGAGATATTACTTCGTATAAACTTAATAGAGTTAGCTATTTATATAGTTAAATACCTTCCTTAATTAAAAGGGATATTATTAGTTATAAGGGGATATAGCTAACTATTAAGGTTATATTACTAATTAATATAGTCTATATCATAAGTAAAAAATATAGGTAAAAAGTCTATAAATTCAGAAGGTTTTCTCCTTAATAGTAATAAGCCTTTTTATAAGAGTTAACGCGTTTAGGTATATTTAACGCGTTAAACGCGTTAGGCGCTATTAAGCGGGATAACCGCGCTAAGCGCGTTCGGTATTATAGATATAATAAGTATATTTACGAATTAGAGAGACTAACTCTCTAGAGGAGAAATAAATAGTATTTACTTATATTATAGCTTTTATATAAAACCCCTTTAGAGGTATATTAGATATGCCTCTATAGCTTTACCTAGACCTAATAACTATTATAAAAATATAGAATAGACTTATAAATAATTAGAAGTTATAAGTAGAAGTAGTATTTAATAAGATATATACCTTAGTTAAGAAGGGAGTTTTATAGTTTATTAATAAGGAGGAGATATTAAGAGGCCTCTACTTATTAGCTAAGTGGGTATAGAATTATAAGAAAGCTTATAATATACTTATAAAATATAAAGCATAGATTATAATAAAAGGCCTCTTATAAGTCTCTAAGTATAACTTTACCTAGATATATACCTTAATATTATAAATAGTATTATAGCGGATCCTATTAGTATATATATATAAGAAGGGACATTTTATATAATAATAAGACTTTATTAATATATACTTAAATAGAGAGCTAGAAGAAGTAGTATATATTAAGTTAAGTTCGGAATTACGCCGCAGCCCCTTCGCAAAAAGACTATAATAAATTCACCTAGTTCGCAAGTATGATTTAGGAAATACTATATAGGTATTTCAACCTATACCCTCTACTATTTAAGGAGAATAATATAAGAACCCTATATATTCCTACTACTTATAAGTAAACCCTCTAAATATTACTATATAAAGTCGGACGCGCGCTATACTAGGGCTAATTATATTAGAGCTAAACGGGCTACTAAGGCTCTCGTAGTAACGCCCTTGCTAAACCTTCTAGTAAGGTGCTATAAAAGCTATTATATAAGGTAACTTCTTAACCTAAAAGGTTAACCTTCTAGTAAGGTACTAAAGGTACTATAAAAGCTATTATATAAGATAACTCCTTAACTTAAAAAGTTAACCTTCTAGTAAGGTATTAAAAGTAAATACTACTATATAAGAAGTAACTCCTTAACTAAAGAGGTCTTTCCTAAGAGGTTCTTATAGCTAGAATTATAAGAAGCTCTATAAGTAGGGCTTTATACCTCTCCCTCTTCCTTATCCTTATCCCTTAATTATATTAATACTAAACCTTATATATTATAACGCTTCGGGTGGTGTGCCGCAGCGATGCAATAACCCATTGCGCTATGCGCGCGCAAAAGATCCGCCATTCCGCGCACTTCGTGCCGGAATGCACTACATATACGCTTATATAGGCTAGCTACTAGAAGCTAGTCTCTTATAATTACCCCCTACTCTAAGCGCTTAGTCCCTTAAGCGTAGAGATAAGATAGATAAGTATATGCGGACCCCGAGGTCTATGTGACTAACGTCGCTATATATATACCCTCTAAGCCTAACTTAGGACTGCGCTAGTATATAGCCCTACTATCCGCTATTATTATGCTATAGTAAGTAGCGGGATTTGAACTACTAACCTCTATATAGCTAAAAGGGCTAAGTCTAGAAGACCTACGAAGTGCGCGGAAAATTATAACGCTTCGGGTAGTATGCTATAGCGATATAATAACCTATTACGCTATGCGCGCGCAAAAGATCCGCTATTCTGCGCACTTCGTGCCGGAATGCACTATATATGCGCTTATATGGGCCGGCTACCGGAAGCTAGTATCTTATATATATAAAAACGCTAAGCTTACGCGAGGTATACCCTTTAATACTAATAATATATAAGAGCTTACTAGAGAGTTTAGTATTAATATAATTAATAAAACCTACTCCTTTTTTAATTATTTTATTATATATAGAGAGTATATTATTAATATAGCCCTTAAGAGAGCTTTTATTAATACCTCTAGAGGGGATACTTATTATTATATTATAGCTAAGTAAGTAGATTTAATAATAGAAGCTAGGTAGGTTATTATATACCCTATAGAGTAGCCCTTCCTTAAGCAGGTCCTCTATATTATTAAGGCAGAGGTAGCCTAGGCCCCTTAGGGGAATATTAGTAAGTATAGCTTATGCTAACTACTTTAATATAGAGAGAGTGTTACTAACGACGGTATAGCTACTAGCGGATAAAGTAGTAATAGAGGTAGTATTAGTAGCGCGGGTAGTATGCGAGAGGATAAGTTAATAGTTTCGTAGTCTATTAAATAATTAAAAACCACGTTATTATTAATATAAAGTTAAAGATCGTGAGGCTATTAATAGGCACGTATAAGTGCGGCTATAGTTAGGAAAGGTAGTTAGTAATTACGATCACGTAACTGAAGGCTATATATTGTTAGGAGGTGCGGAGTTAGAAGGTCTATTATACTTAAGTAGGTAAAATCACTATGCAGTGGCTAGAGGCCAAGTAGTATATATAATACCTTTTCTATTAATTAAGGAGTTCTTTATAAACTTATAATATATTAAGTTAGTAGCTTTATATAGGTATAAAGTATATTAGAAATAGGTTATTAGACTCTATAGGGCTCTATATAAGTTATAATAAGATAGGAGGTAGTAATAGAAGAAGCTATAAGTAGGGTTTATACTACTATATTAAGATAACGCGACTTATTATAATAAGACTCTTAACGTTATAATAGCTATATATATTAATAATATCCTAGTATATAGACTAGAAGTAGCTCTTAGCGCTATTTATAAGTATATAAGTAATAAGATTAAGGTTAATAACCTTAAAGTACTTAATAACTTCCTTAATATATAACTTACTTTGAATAAGGAATATTAGAAGACTATTATTAATTAAGAGATATACTTAATAGATATAATAAGGGAGTTAAGAGTAAAAGTTAGATTCATAAATATACTTATTAATATAGGGATACTTAACTTTATGATCCCTAGTATAGGTACTATACTAGATTTAAAACTCTAAGTATAGTACTAGAGAATACTTAGTAAAGTTAGCTTTAGAGTACTTATAATATAGCTAGATCTCTCTTTTAATATAGAGCTATAAGTATAATTCTCTTATTACCTAAATAAATTACATAAGAAGGGTATAGAGCGCTTAATATAATATATTAATATAAGCCCCTCTTTAGTAATAAGTATAGGAAATAGAATTAGATTTTATCTTTATAGCCCTATATCTCTATAACCGTTAAAGGTATAAGAAAAATAAAGGATATATTTTAAATCCTTGTCTTATTTTATATCGAATAATATATAGTTTAATACTTTATACTAAGGGCTTAGGCTTTTATCTAGGATAATAAGATAAAATCAAACCTTAAGGTTTAACTAAATCTAATAAGATTTCATCAAATAGGTTTAAGATATTAATCCGGTATATAAGGTTCTAAGCTATAATAATCTTAAACTAGCTATATTATACTTTATTACTACTTCTAGAGCTTCCGGAGTATTAACTATATATACTAACCTTTTTTCCTAGCTTTTCTATGCTTTAGAAATAGAAAAAAAAGAATTTAATATACTTACCTATTTAAATCTTAATTTTCCTTCGAAATATTATATTATACTTATAAGTTATAAGCCTAGCTCTAGCTAAGTATTCCCTACCTTATATTATAAGGGATATACTAAGGAGAAATACTAGCAGAAATACTAAGAAATACCGAGAGAAATACCGAGAGAAATTTAAGAAGCCCCCGAATAATATTTAAATAATACCCTCTCGAAATACCCTCTCAATATTCGAATAATACCCTCTCGAAATACCTACCTATTTAAAGAAAATCCTACCTATCTATTTAAATAATATCCTCTTAATCCTCTTGAATAAAACCTATTTAAAGAATATCCTACCTATCTATTTAAAGAATACCCTCTCAATCCTCTTAAACGAAACCTATTCTATAGGTTATATAAGGCTATTTTAAATAAGAAGAATAAGAAAGAAGAGGAATACTTCTATTAATACCTTACTTAGCTATTTTACTTAGCTAAGTATTAATACCTCTCTTACCTAGTCTATCGAGCTAGGTATTAATACCTTAAGAATTTATTCTTTAAGGATTTACTTAAGGATTTATTCCTTAAGGATCTACTTTAGGATTATTCTTAAAGGATTTATTTAAGAATTTATTCTTCAAGGATTTACTAAAGAATTTACTCCTTAATACCTTAAGGATATATTCCTTACTACCCTAAGGATTTGTTCCTTTATACTCTAGGGATTTATTCTCTAATATCCGAGGTATTTAGTCTCTAATATCTAAGGGTTTATTCCCTATTACCTTAGAGACGTATCTCTTATAATACTAGAGATTTAATCTCTATAGATAATAAGAAATTTATTTCTTACTATAATACTAGAAATCTACTTCCTATAATACTAGGAATCTACTTCCTATAATACTAGGAATCTACTTCATATAGTACTAGGAATCTACTTCATATAGTACTAGGAATCTACTTCCTATACATACTAAGAATCTACTTCTTATAGTACTAGGAATCTACTTCTATAGTACTAGGAATTTAGTTCTTATAATACTAGGAATTTACTTCCTATAAAAGCTTTTAAGCCTAAGTTTAATAACTTAGATATAAGGATACTTTAGTTTTATACTTCCTTATAAGAATTATTTCTTTTACTTATTTCTTAAGATTTATTCTTAAAGAAAAGGTTAGAAAAAAGAAATTAATATATTCTTTAAAGAAATTAGAGATTAAATATTTATTCTTTTATAAGATATTATTTTATAATATATCTAAAAGGAACTTATTATTTTATTAAGATACTTCTTAAAGAAAACCTTTATTTATAAAGCGTTA
Source organism: Colletotrichum ledebouriae (assembly GCA_036785755.1). NCBI lineage: Eukaryota > Fungi > Ascomycota > Sordariomycetes > Glomerellales > Glomerellaceae > Colletotrichum > Colletotrichum ledebouriae. The sequence goes on from JAVHLU010001645.1 coordinate 9,232, forward strand.
GTCTTTTAAGAAAAGCTATTAAGTTCGGAATTATACCGCAGCCCCTTTGCAAAAAGACTATAACAAATTCAACTAGTTTATAAGCATAATTTAGGAAATACTATATAAGTATTTTAACTTATACCCTCTACTAGTTAAGGAAAATAATATAAGAACCCTATATATTCCTACTACTTATAAGTAAACCCTCTAAATATTATTATATAAAGTCGGATACGCGCTATACTAGGGCGAATTATATTAGAGCTAAATAGGCTATTAAGGCTCTCATAGTAATACCCTCGCTAAACCTTCTAATAAGGTGCTATAAAAGCTACTATATAAGATAACTCCTTAACTTAAAAGGTCGACCTTCTAGTAAAGTATTAAAGGTAAAAGCTACTATATAAGATAACTCCTTAACTTAAAAAGTTAACCTTTTAGTAAGGTAAACGCTACTATATAAGAAGTAACTCCTTAACTAAAGAGGTCTTTCCTAAGAGGTTCTTATAGCTAGAAGTATAAGAAGCTCTAAGAGTAGGGCCTTATACCTCTCCCTCTCCCTTATCCTTATCCCTTAACTATATTAGCACTAGACCCCGCATATAAATACGCTAAGCCGCCCTTTAGCGTAAACAACGCGGAGGGGGTTACTAGAGAGTTTAGCCTCGATATAATTAATAAAACCCGCTCCTTTATTAACTACTCCGCTATATATAGAGAGCGTATTATTAATATAGCCCTTAAGAGGGCTTACCTTAATACCCCTATAGGGGACTCTATAAGGCGTAATAGTATTAGAGCTAAGTAAGTAAACTTAGTAGTAGAAGTTTAGCAGGTTATTATATACCCTATAGAGTAGCCCTTCTTTAAGCAGGTCCTCCGTATTACTAAGGTAGAGGTAGCCTAGGTAGCCTAGGCCTATTAGGGCTTATTAGTAAGTATAGCTTATACTACCTAATAGAGAGAGCGTTACTAATAATAGTATAGTAAAGATAGTAACGACTTCTAGTGGACAAAGCAGTAATAGAGGTAGTATTTAATAGTAGCGCGGGTAGTATATAAGAGGAAAAGTTAATAGTTTTATAGTTTAAATAATTAAAAACTACGTTATTATTAATATAAGGTTAAAGATCGTGAGGCTATTTAGTATAATAGGCGCGTATAAGTGCGGCTATAGTTAGGAAAGGATTATGTAACCGAAGGCTATGTATTATCAGGAGGCGCGGAGTTAGAAGGTCTATTGCACTTAAGTAGGTAAAATCACTATATAGTGGCTAGAGGCCTAAGAAAAAAAAACTATAAAGTTAGAGAAATCCTTAAGAATTATATAAGTCTTATTTCTAAAGGAAGAAAAGAAATCTCTCTCTATATATAACTATTCATATTTATACGAAGGTCGACCTTTTGGGTTGAGGAGTCATCTCGTATAGTGGCTTTGCCACGAGAGCCTCAGTAGCCCGTTCGGCTCCGATATAATCAGCCCCGGTGTGGCGCGCGTCCGACTCTATGCGGTAATATTCAGAGGGTTTGCTTGCGAGTAGTAGGAACGTATAGGGTTCCTATATTATTTTCCTTAACTAGTAGAGGGTATAGGTTAAAATACCTATATAGTATTTCCCGAATTATGCCTGCGAACTGGGTGAATTTGTTGTAGTCTTTTTGCGAAGGGGCTGCGGCGTAATTCCGAGCTTAATTCATATTTATAAAAGAAAGTAACTATTACTTCTATTATAATAATATCTATACCTTTATTAAAAAGTAATACTTCTTAAAAGGATAAAGCTTTTAAAAGAAAAGAGCTTAATTATTATATAAACTTATATAATAAAGATTTAATTCTTTATAAGTTATTTAGAAAGAAAATAAAGATATTAATAATAATAACTAATATTCTTTCTAAAGAAAATATAAAATGAATTAAAAGAAGAGCCTACTTCTTAAAGTAGATATAAGGATTTACTTCCTAAAATAACTATAAGTAAAAGGAGAATTAATTTCTCTTAATAAAGAAAGGAAAAGAAAATTTATTTACTTAATAAAGATAATAATAAGGGACTTACTCTTTTCATATAAAAGAGAAAACGATAATTTATATCTATTATCTAAGAGCTTTATACTTTTTAATAACGATAATAGTTATAATAATAATAATAATAATATCAAACAAAAGGAAATACTTCCTTTTTATAAGAAGATATATAAATTCTTTTTACTTCTTATAACTATAAAGGTAAATAATCCTCCCTATAATAATATAGTATAAAAGAAGATAAAAGAATATTATACCTTTAATATAATATAAAATAAAATACCTAAAGAGAATTACTTTCTCTAAATATAAAGAGAGAATAATAATATCTCTAAGAATCTACTCTAAAGATAAAGAAAGATTAAGAATATCTCTAAAACTCTATCTCTTAAGAAGATTAAAAATACTAAAGAGATTAAAACTAAAACCTTAGGATTTTTTTCCTATAAGCTTAAGAATAAAAGATAAATATAATATATAAATATTATTATATCTCTTAGGAGTCTTACTCCTTAAAAGAGGTTAATATAAAAGTAATATATAATACCTATATAAAGAAACTTAATTTCCTAAGATAAATACTCTTTTTATAAAAGAGATTAATTACTAATAACCTATTACTTATAATAATACCCTTTATATACTATAAGTAACTATATACTATTAGTTAAAATGGGTAATAAAAGAATACCTATAATACTTTAATATAAAAAAAGTAAAAAAGGAATTCTTCTATACTTAACTAATACTATAAAAAGGAAGATATATACTTGAAAAGGATTTATACCTTAAAGATATTAATTCTATTATAATCTCTTATAAGAAAAGAGAACTTAAGAATAGATATATATCTATACTATTTACTATAAGACTAATATTATAAGGAAAATACCTCCTTTATATCTATAAAGTAATTCTATATTCTACTTTATAAAGATACTTCCTAAATTAATATTATAATATCTAAAGATAATTCTAATCCTCTACTTATTATACTGAAGAGGAAAGATTTCCTTCTATAAAAGATATATAATATAATAATCTATTTTAATACTACTATAAAGTACTTCCTTTTAAAAGAATAGAGGAACTATACTTATTATACCTTTATAAGATAAATATAATTAAGAATACTTATTCTTTTACTTATACTCCAAAGTTTATAAACTTAAGAAATAATATTATATTAAGAATTCTTTCTAAGAATACCTAGTATTATATAAACTACTATACCTTATGTATAATCTAAGGGGGTAATATACTAGAGATATCTTAATATAATAATATATCTATAAAAAGATATAAAAGAAAATAAAAAGAAAAGAATAAAAAGACATAAAATAAAAACAAAACAAATAAAATTAAAAGAGATACTATAAGAAAGGTCTCTAAAAATATACTCTATTAAAAGCCTCTATAGTAAGGACCTATAAGAGTAAAAATAATATATTATAAAACTAATTAAACTAAAAAGCCCCTATAACTAAAAGAGAGTTATAAAAAGGTTTACATAATGCCTTTTAAAGAAGAGTATTTACTTAAAGAAAAGAAAACTACTTAAACATAAAGTAGTATATTAAGAAAGTAAATAAATAAACTACTTCTATATAAGGATTACTATATACCTTAATACTCTATACTCTAAGAAAGGCTTTAAGGGGGTAAAATACTATAAGATACTATATATTATTAAATAAATATATATACTCCTTCTATCTTAAGAATATATATATAAGAAGTATTATACTATATAAAAGACTTCAAATAGTATAAAACTATTCTATAGATTTTAATAAGCTTTAAAGATTTACTTCCCTTTGGAAGCTAATCTAGATATAAAAAGATAGAAAACTAAGGTCAAAATGCCCGCATAGTGTTTCCCGAATTGTGCTTGCGAACTGGGTGAATTTGTTGTAGTCTTTTTGCGAAGGGGCTGCGGCGTAATTCCGAACTCAAGATAGAAAACTGTATTATTAAAAGAATATAATATATTCTAAAAGCTTATAAATAATATTTATAAAACGAAAGTAAATAGCTATTCAAAATAATCCATAATAATATATATTATATTATAAGCATAATCTCTATAAAATAAGTAACTATTTATCTAGTTAGTACTTATTGTTATAAAGAGAGTATTAGAATTATTATATAATAAAGGTTTACTTCTAAAGTTATAAGATAAATTATAATAAAGTCTATAATATAGAACTTTAGAAGAATAAGAGATATAAGAAAGAGTTAGTCTTCTCTATATATATCTACTTAAACTTTTATATAACTATAAAGCTATAAAGTTTATTTTAGGAGTATAGGTAAATTAAAAGCTTATAAAGGTTAATCCTATTTTTTCCTTATATAAGGGTTTTAAAGGTTCCCCTTAATATAACTTAAGACGTTATATTATAAATATAAAAAGAATATTATTTTCCTTATTTACCTATAAAAGGTTATAAAGGTTTTTGTATTATTCTTAAGATTTAATACTTAACAAAAGAGTAGACTAAGGCTATAAAGCTAGGCTATAAGGCAAAGCTATAAGGCTAAGCTATAGATTAAGCTATAAAGCTAAGTCATAAAGCTAAGCTATAAAGCAGGCTATAAAGCAAGGCTATGAAGCAAGGCTATAAAGTAAAGCTATAAAAGTAATACTTAAAAGCTATAAATTACTCTTTATAAAAAGTATTAAATATAACTATTAAGCTTATTTTCTCCTATAAAAAGGTTTTTTAAGCTATATATATACGAACTAAGTTTATTTTTCCTATAGGGTTTTTAAACTAGTTATAACTAAGGTTTATTTATTCCTTATGCTATTTCTAAAGTATAAGGTATTATATATATACCTATAGTAAATATTCATATACCTTAAGGGGGTATACAGGAAATAGAATTAGATTTTATCTTTATAGCCCTATATCTCTATAACTATTAAAGATATAAGAAAAATAAAGAATATATTTAAAATCCTTATCTTATTCTATATTAAACGGTATATATTTTAATACTTTATACTAAGGGCTTAGGCTTCTATCTAGGATAATAAGATAAAATCAAACCTTAAGGTTTAACTAAATCTAATAAGATTTAACTAAATAGGTTTAAGATATTAATCTGGTATATAAGGTTTAAACTAGCTAAACCTAGCTATAATAAGCTTAAACTAGCTATATTATACTTTATTGCTACTTCTGGAGCTTCCGGAGTATTAACTATATATACCTACCTTTTTTCCTAGCTTTTCTATGCTTTAGAAATAGAAAAGAAAGATTCAATATATTCACCTATTCAAATCTCAATTTTCCTACGAAATATCATATCGTGCTTACAATAAGTTATGATAATAAATATAGGGATAGAGACTTAAATAAATAGGGTCTCTATAGTTATATTAATAATAACTACATTAGCTATAAGGATATAGCGCGTTTAATAAAAAGTTAGATATTCTTTATAACTAATAGGCTAATCTTATAGAGATCTTAATAATAAGTAATAATCTCTAAGTTATTTATAGAGGCTAAGTATTATATAACATTATTTACTACTTTAGAAGCGCTTTAGATATATATCTTCTTAAATAAACTTAATATAGACCTTAGAGAGCCCCTTTATATATAAGTAAATAATATAAGAGTAATTATACTTATGAAGAGGGAGTTTATAAATAACTATATAAAATATATATAGGTTTATAATTACTTTATATAAGAGGTTACTAAGGAAAGCGAGATTAATTTTAAATATATATCTTTAGTAAATAATATAACTAACTAATTTATAAAGCTACTTAAGAGGATAATTTTTAAATAACTCTATAAGAAGAGTTAAGTTTAGAATTACGCCGCAGCCCCTTCGCAAAAAGACTATAATAAATTCACCTAGTTTATAAGTATAATTTAAAGAATATTATATAAGTATTTTAACTTATACCCTCTATTAGTTAAAGAAAATAATATAAGAACCCTATATATTCCTACTACTTATAAGTAAACCCTTTAAATATTACTATATAAAGTTAGACGCGCGCTATACTAGGGCTAATTATATTAGAGCTAAACGGGCTACTAAGGCTCTTATAGTAACGCCCTCGCTAAACCTTCTAATAAGGTGCTATAAAAGCTACTATATAAGATAACTCCTTAACCCTAAAGGTCGACCTTCTAGTAAGGTGCTATAAAAGCTACTATATAAGATAACTCCTTAACCCTAAAGGTCGACCTTCTAGTAAGGTGCTATAAAAGCTACTATATAAGATAACTCCTTAACTAGAAAGGTCGACCTTCTAGTAAGGTATTAAAATTAAAAGCTATTATATAAGATAACTCCTTAACTTAAAAGGTTAACCTTCTAGTAAGGTAAATACTATTATATAAGAGGTAACTCCTTAACTAAAGAGGTCTTTCCTAAGAGGTTCTTATAGCTAGAAGTATAAGAAGCTCTGCTGCGAGCAGGGCCTTATGCCTCTCCCTCTTCCTTATCCTTATCCCTTAACTATGTTAGCACTAGCTATAAGAAGAGTAATATAAAGCTATTTAGAGCTAGCGCTACTATAGAGGAGTATATTAAAGCTAGTTAAGCTTTATAAAACTAGGCTCTTAGTAAGGAGGAGTATTATAACTATAAGTAGTGCTATATTATACTAAATAAGTATATATATAGTATAATATTAAATAGTATATAAGTTAGAGGTATTATAAGTATGTAAGGGCTTATTTATATATAAATATATATAATAAGAGCATGGGTTATATTATAATTAGGTATAAGAATAGCTTCGCTTATATAACTATAAATAACATGCTCGTTTAACCCCGGTTTCTAACCCCTAACTATGCATGGGATCCTTGTTGTTATAATAGCTTTAGTATAGTGATATCTACCCCTCTATAAAAGAGTAATAGTCCCTATTGCTACGCGTGCGCTTAAACGCAACGCGCGAGCGAATAATACTATATTATAGTAATTAATAGTAATAACTTATTCTTATAACCTATAGCTTCGCACGCCTATAGTAGCGCGAAGGGGGTAAATCTATCGGTTAATAATCTATCTTATTACTATAATAAACTTCTAAAGTATAGCTATTATTATTATAGCTACTATATATATTATTATATTTAGTGTTATAGTTATTTATATTATTATTACTATATTTAGTACTATAGTTATAACTAGTAGTATTATTACTACTATCTTTAGTATAGTTACAAATATTACTATCGTTATAGCTATATTTAGGCACGCCCTAGTTTAGAAACTTTTCTTTTTCTGTGCCTAGGTGGGAAAATCGTCTGCGGCGGGACCCAACACACCACTTGCCCGAAACTCGGTTCCAAGATGGCTGACGATTACCTTCTTCCGACTACATTCCTTGGGAAAGGGACCCATACGCAGAGAAGGACGGAATTAATCTTCGCACACAGATCAGCGGTTTGTGTCAACAGCGTTCGGCGGGATGACTCGTCTGGGGTTGTCGCCTCCATCTTGAACCATTGGGTCTTGTCGAATCATTCCCACCCGTCAAACGGGCAGAACAATATCCCCCCCTCTTTTTTTTCCCGCTCCTTTCTCTGCTGCTTCGCTGCTGCTAGTGTACGGTCTGGGATCCCACATCTCCACCTGAAAAGTGACTGGGAACGCTTTACACTAAACTGATGATAATACCCGCGAGGATAGTAAGGGTGGCCCCTTCCTCAACAGTTACCTCTATTTTTTCTTAGACCGGGGTATTGCCGGGCGGTTTATAATCGACAGGGCCTGCATGATAGTGTATATTAGGAAAAAAGAGCACGTAGTTAGTAGGGTAGCCGGGTAAAAGATTGGAATTAGTGTGGTGATTTTGGGGGCTATTCGTTAACTCTCATCGAACGTTAGCAGATTACCTCTGCCAACAGCAGTCGTTGACTTTTCTTTTCTATTCCCATCCTCTTGTCTTCTTCATTTGCATGTTCTTTAGGTTACCTCGGGCCGATGCGGCAATCTTGATGCGGTACGCACAACTTCCGACTGAGGCTTTTGGCGCGGAGACTATTCTCGAACAATTGGTAACTATTCACGAACGATTTTACAGTCGAGTCATCTTTAGGTTTGGTGAAGAATAGGCTTATTTTATCTTTCATTACTCGGAAGGAAAAAAAAGCATCTATATGACTGATCGAATATGCTGATGACATCCTCGGCATAGGAGCGTGCGAGGATGATATGTCATATCTGCCAACGGCATCTTTGTTTCGGTAGGAAGAAAAACAAGCTCAAGCAAGCTAGGCCTGGCCGTTGGTGACGGCAAGCCCAACACCCTCAATGACGAGGTCCGGGCGGGACAGGAAGGGGAGTGAGAGGTGTTGGCGTAGAAGGTGATGTAGCCGGTGGGGAACTGAGCAGCCATGGTCTCCTGAGTGGGAAGGGGAATGGCTGGTCCTGCTGGGTGTGGAAGTACATGACCTCGATGCCCTCGTCCCAGGGCTCGTAGATGGGTGGATCGGATTGGTGCGTGTATCATGGGTTTATGTAGAGAGTTGCCGATAAGACTAACGTGCTGAATGGCAGATTGTTACATTCATGGCCGGTGCCCTCAACTATGCCAACAAGCGCGATAAACCATCGTTTCTCGAGTGTTTGGACATCAACTCACCTAGATGAAAGTGATTGCGCGAGGTCTCGGACGCCATGCCTCAACCCTCTCTACGGACCAGCAGGTGCAGTTCCTCAAGCTGCTTCTGGTTTTGAGTGTGTCTACGTGACGGCCGTCATGTTCATCAAGCTCTCGCTATTGCTGATGTACCGACGAATCTTCCCGTCCCGCGGATTCAAGATCTCGGCGATGGTCCTTGGTGCCCTTACTATCGGTTGGTGGATCTCGATCGTCTTGGTTCGCGTGTTCCAGTGCACGCCTGTTGCCAAAGCTTACATGCCATGGATCGATGGTACCTGTATCGATCTCGAGGCTTATTTCGTCGGAAACGCCATCCCCAACATCCTGACGGACGTGACTATCCTATGTTTGCCTATCAAGGAGGTATGGAGGCTGCAGGTCACCATGGTGCAGAGCCTATTTCCGTGCTTCATATTCCTGTTGGGTGGATTGTGAGTTTTCTCATTCTTCGATGACGGTAAACCGCTGACAAGATTAGCGTCCTGTTTGCCAGTATCTACCGCTTCACGACAATCATGCAATCCCAGCTCACGGACACACAACTTGTATGTCGCACATGCTTGGTATGATATCCCATGCTGACTTTCATAGGCACTGTTGCTACCGCGTGCACGTGGTGTGTCGTCGAGTGCGCCTGCGGTGTTATCAGTGCCTGCCTGCCAACACTTCGCCCGCTTGTGGTGAAGGTGTCATCCCAACTCGGCAGCATCGCGACAAAGTATAACCTTTCCGGGGGCCAGAGTGGTGGGTGCGCGACCAAGATGGGCATCTGTGGTCCCACGGAGCTGATGACGATTGGAGGAACCGGCGGCAAGGCGGCCGACAGAGGATTCAAGCGCCTCGGAACTGAGGACGGCAAATCCGTAATCACGACAAGCTTAACAGGACGATCAGAAGGCTTGTAAGGGCCCCGCCGACTCCGGCTCAGACGACGGTCTCTCACTCAAGAGCGGCATCCACATCAAAGTTGACCAAGAGCTCCGCTGGGGCGAGGAGCAGCCAAAACTCAACGAGTCAAAGTCCCAGTCTTCTTCAAGAAGCGCTTTGTCATCGGGTCTTGGCTCTCGGGTGTAGATGATGAATTGCTACTGAAGAGCGCGTGCCAATCATAGCCGAACCTAATAATACTAATAAAGATCTTTCATCGTTAGAATCAGCGACCGTTCGCGAAGATTGACTGAGCTTTATACACGCCCTGGTCTGGCTGCATGATATCCGCTTATAAATCGACCTCTCTCGTACCGTATTTGAACATGCCATTCGATTCGACCGACCCTTCGTCCACAAGCTTGCGCGCCGATTCCACGCCAGCCACCGGCAACCGATACTCGAATTTTTTACCGCTTGCAGGGCCGCTGCCATTGATTTGGTACGGAAATGGGAGGTAATCCGGGAGCAAGTCCAACTGACGCAATGCGGTTGCCTGGTCCCAAGAAATGTGTTCGTGGTGGAGGTGATCTCCGCGAACATTCACAACGCTCGTAAAGGGGATCGAAAGGTGTTTGCCGGTAGGAGGGACGCCAGGAAGGCTACCATCTCGTTAGTTTGGGAGGGGTTTCTTGGTAGCAGGCGTGCTTACAGCCAGTCAATGACTTTGTCGTGGGTACACTTGAATACGAACTCATCAATCACCCGATCTACGCCCACCGTGCGGCTCACCAGTTCAAGCTCCGTGTCTTCTGGGTTATTGAAAACGAAGTGGTTCGTGTAAAAGTTGGTGAGACGAGCTCGGCCGACGCCACCAGTGAGGGTGGGAATATGGTTGACCTTTTGATCATCAGCACTGCACACCATCATCGCCGTTCGCAACACTCACATAAGGCTGCTCAACCATGGTGGCCATTGTTTTCTCGACATTTCGCTCTCCAAACTCAAAGAGAGTATGCTCTTCCCATACGGCCTCGAGGTCGAAGTAAGGACCTCCCAGAATCGGCTTCAAGAAGGTCAACGTCCGCGTGTGGGCGAGCCCGGCGGCTTTGGCGTTGAAGTTAGGGTGGCTCGGGACCACAAAGAAGTCGCCTGCAGCGTAGGAATACGTCTTGGACGGAGGAGCGACCTTTGTGGTGGTGGTTTCTGGTCCTGGCACATGCGACAGGGTGGGAATACCAAGAGGCTGAGAAAAGTTGAAAAGTACAACGGCTTTGATTTCAGGAACTTTTGGGAGAGCTTCCGCAATTTGAGGAGACGGAGCTGCGAGACAAGCTTGTGGATGGAGTCAGATGTAGAGCTAGCTGTACGAATGGCAATGAGGGGCTCACCAATCAGACCGAACTTGTCTTCGTCATCGCAGCTTTCAAGTGCTCTGAGTCTCTCGACGCCAGAGGCGATAGTGTTGGCAACCTCGCTATCTTCTGGTGCAAGAACAACCTGTGCTACAGCATAACCTTCCTCGGCCCATTTCTGCGCCGGTGGGGGATCTAAGATCTCGTCATGCTTGGACAGATCGACTCCTTGCTCGACCAGTATGAGCAGGCCTGGACCGTGTCCACGTCTCGAAAGCGGCGGTTGGATTGTGATGACGGACATTGTGCTTCGAACCAGAGTAATCACGGAATCTCACGGAATCTGCGAATTCCTTATTCAATGAGATTGGGTCATGAGGATGGGGAGTTGATGAGCTTGTTGTGTTCCGCTCATGAGAGTGAAGATGCTAAACGCGGCCTCCACTCCAGTGCGACCCCCGCTCGAGATGGCGACTGGCTCCTTCCAACACCATTTCCAGATGAGGAAGTTCCGGTTGAGCAAGCGCTCTCTCCTGCAACCCAACCACGGTCATTGCAACGTCTGTCATGAGATTTCGCTTGCGATTATTGCAACAACGACCTTGGTGTGCTCTTGGCGATGGAAACATGCCTTTCCAGGCTCCAGACTGCGAGGCTCGGCGGTCATCCACTCTAGCGGATTTGACGTGCGCGCGGGCTGTCTCTCGGTAAATGGTCCTGTGCACGCATGCGTCTGAGGAGCCAATTGACCAGAAAAAAAGCACCGTCCAAAGTCAGCAAATGTCTGGGCGCATTCCTGCTAGTCGATGCGGCTACTCTATTGGTAGTCGAGAACTCTAGAACTTGGGGAGATGGCGCCGTCGATGAGAACGAGGGAGGCGCACGCCATTCGCACGGCGTGCCACCGCCAGATGCAGAATGCAAGGGACCAATGCAGGGGCTGCAGAGGCGGCCGGAATCTGCGCAAATCCCTACGTAGATATCTGGCGCATCGCTTTCGAAGAAGACAGTACCCGATAAGGCAAATGATTTGTTGACATCTAGATTGATCCGCGCACGAAGGGTTGCGTGAAGTCCAAATGCGACGGTGTCCCCATTTCCAGACGCTCGGCTCCAAGTTGATGGACGTGACGTATCCAAGTGCCGGCCTGCCGGATGTGTGTGGGGGCCACAGATCGGGAAGTTCCAAAGGGTGGGCTTCTTACGAATCCAGGCTCTCGGTTATGGAGGGATGATGGTGTGCATCCCGCTCCGTCTGCGCCCATTGCATCGCAGATCTTCCGAGCCTCCAAAGCCATAGACTGAGATATCGAAGAGCAGCTTTGAGTGGCCGACTTTCTCTACTACAGTCCTAGTGCTATACACCGACGCCTCGACATTGGTGCAGCTGTCGCCAAGAAAAGTGACTCGAAAGTGACCTCCGGCTGCCGCTAACTCGGCGAATGTGGACCGTCTCTTCAAGTCCTGGAACTCTAACCCTCTTTTCATATCTCGTCTGAAGTCTACGTTCTGTCTGCTATGTCGTCCACCCCTCCCTAAATAACTGCTGCCATGCCACCCGCCAATCTGGGATGGGTCCCTTGATCTGCTGCGACCTTCCTCCGACAAGAGAACAAAATTCTCCCACCTTGGCCTCACCTATCCAAAGCTTCCTTTCCGTTTGTATCGTTCACCATCGCAAATCCCGAAGCAAGCCCTGTTTCGCATCATTCCTTTGGGCTTCACTCCCGGTTCTTCGGTCGTCGGCGGTCTGATCTCACATGCTGGCAAGGACCAGGCCCAAGCTAACACTACATATACCTGGACCTGCTGTCAAAACCGTCGGAGCTATGGGATCAAGCTTCCAAATAACCCGGCAGACAGTTGCCGCGCTACTCATGTTGTTGATCTTCTTGTGGACCCTGTCGACCTTCATCCAGACCTCACCGAAGCCACTAACACATATCGTGAGTAGCCTTAAACTCAAAGTAGTTCCCAAGTCAGGCCAATTCTGAATATCTGTGTGGCCAGACACACGAACAGCCAGCACAGCCGCCAGTGGCTGTACAACAGCCTGAAAGTTCGAAAGGCAGACCCGGAAACGTACCCGGGCAGTCCTCCACCGACAAATCGAAGCCGGTCCCAGACGTCTCCTACCCAGATAAATCGCCACAAGTTACCCTGCCACCGTGGTACGAAGAGGACGATGACAAGGCTGCGTTTGCGTTGGCAGACCCCAGGCCGTCAAAGCCGTCCGATAAGGGTCCGAAAGAGACGAGCTCTGTTGACAGCCTGAGCAAGTCTGACTCGCCCTCAACATCATCCAAACCGCCATCGTCTCATTCCAGGGACAGGGCCCTGATCTTGTATGCCTTTGCCGAGTCCGCCCCAGCTCTCGAAAACCTCGAGTTCTTTGTCAAACAAGGCCTACACGATGCCGCCGACTTCGTTTTCATCCTTAATGGGGAAACACACGTCTCTACTATCATCCCGGAAAAGCCGAACATCAAAGTCGTCAATCGCCCAAACACCTGTTTCGACCTCGGCGCTTTTGGCGAGGTATTGCGAAAAGATGACCTTTACAAGAAGTATACGCGGTTCATAATGATGAATGCGAGCATTCGCGGTCCGTTCCTCCCGCACTGGGCCCAGGCGTGCTGGAGCGATTTGTATTTGGATCGTGTTACCGACAAAGTAAAGGTAAAATCCATCAGATAATGCGATGCCGGTTAACCTGGCTAATGCGAAGTAGTTGGTCGGAATGACGGCCAACTGTTGGCCTCGATTCCACGTCCAGTCCATGATCTGGGCCACAGACGCCGTCGGCATCGATCTTCTCCTGCACCCTCCAAAGAGCTCTTCTGTTAGTGACCAATTCGGCACCGAAGATGACCCGGTTGGCCTGGCTGGCTGCTATGATGGTTGGGATCACGCCGTGCATGCGGAAGTTGGTTCTACCAGTACCTTACTAAATAATGGCTATGAAGTAGACCTGATGATGTCGGCTTTCCACAAGTCCAAGAACTATATCGAGGAGTGCGACCCCTCTCAGAATGGAGACCTCCTATGGAACGGGAGATATTTCGGCACCAACGTCCACCCTTACGAGACGATCTTCATCAAGGCAAACCGAGACATCGACCCAATATTGATTGAGCACCTGACGACGTGGCAGCAAGCGTCTGGGTTCAACAGTTATACTGCCTGTAGTGCGAGCAGTTAGTTGATGATTTGCAAACTCTGTTGAAACGTCATGCCGCCTGGAGTTAATGGATGGATGTGCGTCGGCACAAATTTAGGTGGGGAAAAAAGATAGGAAGTTGTACTTGAAGCATGTTGAATATAGATGTATACCACAACTAGGAGCCGCGCGTGCAAACCCTTTGCCTCCAACCCTTACGGCTCGGCCACAAACGCAGTCCTCACCATTAATTATCACAGTCGTTCTCTTAGGCTATTCTGGTCCTATCCGCGCGGCGTGTATCGTATATGGGCACTGAGTCGCATCTGCCTGCTCATGGAAATACGTGCGTTTGAGACTGGCGGGCATGTTCTTGTTCCCGAAGTGAACCGTTTGAACTTCTGCAACGGGACGAAAAGCGGCGAAGGAGGTCGATTTATATGAACAAACTGCATGGTATGGTCGTCTCAAGAAGGGCTTTGCGTTTGACGGGACAAGCTGCTTGGTGCTGTGCACAGTATGAAAACATTGGCTGAATCACGTTAGTCTTTTTGAGTAGGCCAAGGGAAATGCCGTCTCGAAAGTTGTCAATCACTTGGGGCAGAGTGGGTATTCATGCACATCGGGCTACGTCCTGCGAAGCTCGTAGCTGAGTTGGGTCTGGCTGCTCATTCGTTTAGACCGGCTCATCTGTACTAAGAACCACATATCTATGTAGATGGTTTCAAGTGATCACAAGGCGCAGGATCGTAGTGCCCGTTCGTGTTGCTCTTACAATCGTTACCAGGGTCGAGTACACAGGGTTCCGAAGCTTTACACTACAAACATTAGCTACTATACTGGCTCACCCTAAGAGACTAAGTAAGCTGGTTCTCACACTAGAAACGAAAGTTTCTTATCTTTTCCAGCTGTATTGTGCTCTCGTTTCGTCTTGCAAAGATAGGAGCAGTTCCTTAACCTGACATCTCAGCTAAATCATATATCAATGCCCTCTATAGGCAACTTGATCTCTATCTCCTTTCACCTTGGGATCCCGTCCGCTTTCCTATAGATAAACTAGTAAAGTGTATTCTTACCTATAGGGGAGTATATAATAACTAAGCAGAATACTAATAGCACTAGTAGCTTATATAATCTTCTATATAAGCACTATTTAGCTAACTAGGCTAACCTCTTTTTGCTCTTCTTATATGCGAGGCTCTAGGCGTAAACCAAGTAACCCATACCCATACCGTCGCTAGCGATGTGCAGCCACGTTAGCGAGACAAGCGTCGCGTCCTAGAAAGCGACGTGTGAGTAGTTCATAGCTAGCTAGTAGGTATCTATAAGGAATAATAGCAAGTGCAGGGTTATAGAGCCACGCTATTAGCAAAACGTTAGCAAATTAGTAGTAAGTATACGCACTCTTAAGAAAACTCTATAATCTATAGACTTAAAAGGTTAAGTAATAATTTAATATAATTATATATACTTATATCTTAGTATTCTAGCCCTTCTTAGTTTAGGCTTATAGCTATACTCTTATAACTCTATTACTTCTATTTTAATTTAAGAAATTAATACTAATTAGAATATGTAAAATAAACTAGTAATAATATACTAATAAATTAGTAATAGAGTTTAATTATAATAAGCTCTAGGCTAGGTATATAAAATATAACTAATAAGGTCTTAGCTAATATAATATAAGTTACTTACTAAGCCCTAAGATATAAGGAATATAATATAAATACTATACTAAGGGAATAAATAACTCTAGTAATATTATAATAAGAGAGATAACCCTAAGGGAGCGGGCTAGGTCCTAGATAGTATTAGAATAAGTAGACTAACTTTTATATAGTAAATAAATAATAAGTAATAGCTAATAGAGTACCCTACTTAAAGCACCCTAAGAAGCTAGTATCTTAGGTATCCTTACTTAAATAATAAGATTACTATAGAGATAATAAGAGAGGTTTATAAAGTAGAAATATCTATAGTAGTAGTAATATAAGGAATAAACTATTACCTTATTATAAGAACTTACTAACTACCTAGTTATAAGGTATCTATAGAGAGAATATAAGAAACCCCCTATATATAATTATTATATTATAAGTAAGGACTTTACTATAGATTAGGTTAGTAACTAGATCTAAGTACGAGGGGTTAGACCCGAGTTTATTTAATAGGAGGTCGCTATAGTACATCTAAGCTAAAGAGGAAAAGGGGAAGTTTTCCTCTCTAGTAGAGATTTTATTAGTCTATAGGGAATAACTAAGTAAGCCCTAGGTAAGCCCTAGGTAGCTTCTTAAGGTAATAAACCTAAGTAAAAGCCTAGGTAGGCTTAACCTAGGCGTAGCTTATAATACTATCCCCCCTCCTAGCTAGTCCCCCTATAAGTATAGGCTAGGTCGCTATTATTATCTATAACTAGCCTATATAGGGCTTTATATCTATTTATTATAATAGTCTCTATACTAGCCTCTATAGGCTCCTAAGTAAGCTCTATATACCCTTCCTACTTAACTAGGACCTTACGTCTCTACTCTTACCTAACTACTTTCTATTATATTATATATATCTCTTTTACGCGCTACTCAAATTCGCTATTATTAGCTATAATTAGTAGTAACTAGGGGTCTATCCTTATTTATATAAGTAAGGGATCCTCTAGTACCCTCTAGAGGAGGTCTATATAGAACCTTAGGTAGATATTACTAGGTATATCTAACTTAATAATATATAAGCTTAGAACTATAACTATAGTATACTTATAATATAACTATAATAGCTTCTTACTAGGCCTAGGGCTCTTATAATTAGCTATTAAAAGCTAAACTTTATTACTTACTTAGTACTTCTCTATAGGTATCCTATACTAGTTTATATTCTCCTTACTATACTATTAGATAGCTATAATACTTACTTAGACGAAGCCTACTACTTCTTATAGCCTTATAACTAGGAGAGTAGCTATTATATCTCTAGAAGGGGCCTCCTCTATTATATTATCTACTATAAATATAGGGTTAATATAATACCTATATTCTAAGAAGAATAATAAGAGCCTAGTTATATTACTAACCTTATTATAAAGCGCTAGCTAGGTAGTAAGTAGGAGCTACTCTTAGTTATCCTATACTTAGGTTATAAATACCTATATAATAGCTTATATCTCCTAGTTCTACCTCTTAGTATTATTATTAATTTATAGGTAATATATAGTATTTAATAGCCTCTTTATACTAGTAAGGTAGTAGAATTTAGCCTAGAAGTAGCTTACCTAGTTAGACCCTTAATTACTAATAATACTATATAGGAACCTATAGAACTAGAAATAGGAGATAAGGAACTAGTAGGTATAAGCTTCTACCTCTATAGTACCTATCTCCTCTAATATTACTAACTTACCTAGCTTATCTATTATAACTTATAAGTATTAGCTAGTATTATTTTTTATAAGTAATAAGTTTATAATAAAGTCTATTAAGAGGTCTAAGTATAACTAGGTAAGTACTAGTAGGGGTTTTAGGAAGCCCCTCTTAGCTTACCTCTAGATATATATCTCTCTATAAATATTATAGTTCCTTATAAATCTCTATATTATTTATAATTATCCTAGCTAATAGAACTACTAGCTTATTATTTCTAGCGTACTATTATAGCCTAAGTAGGTAGTTATATTTAAGTTATAGCTCTATTAAATAATCTTTATATAGAGCTCCCTTAGTAAATTATTATTATCCTCCTTACTAGGAACTTATAGCTTCCCCTTAAATATTAGTCTCCCCTAACTATTACTATTATACTTACTAATTTAAACCTTAGCTTTTATTAAGTTCGGAATTACGCCGCAGCCCCTTCGCAAAAAGACTATAATAAATTCACCTAGTTCATAGGTATAATTCGGGAAATACTATATAGGTATTTTAACCTATACCCTCTACTAGTTAAGGATGTAAGAATACCGAAGGTATATCTTAAAAGTTCTATAATAATCCTATAAGGTTTATATAAACCTTAATAAATAACTATAGTATATATAGTTATATACCTATATAATATCTCTTTAATAATACTTTA
>JAVHLU010001646.1:0-27323 GCA_036785755.1 Colletotrichum ledebouriae
GTTTAGTATTAATATAGTTAAGGGATAAGGATAAGGAAGAGGGAGAGGTATAAAGCCCTGCTTATAGTAATAGAGCTTCTTATACTTCTAGCTATAAGAACCTCTTAGGAAAGACCTCTTTAGTTAAAGAGTTACCTTATATAGTAGCGTTTATAGTACCTTACTAGAAGGTTAACCTTTTAAGTTAAGGAGTTATCTTATATAGTAGCTTTTATAGCACTTTTAGTACCTTACTAGAAGGTTAACCTTTTAGGTTAAGGAGTTATCCTATATAGTAGCTTTCGTAGCACCTTACTAGAAGGTTTAGCAAGGGCGTTACCACGAGAGCCTTAGTAGCCTATTTAGCTCTAATATAATTAGCCCTAGTGCGGCGCGCGTCTAACTTTATAATATTTAGAGGGTTTACTTATAAGTAATAGGAATATATAGGGTTCCTATATTATTTTCCTTAACTAGTAGAGGGTATAGGTTAAAATACCTATATAATATTTCCTAAATTATACTTACGAACTAGGTAAATTTATTATAGTCTTTTTGCAAAGGGGCTGCGGCGTAATTCCGAGCTCAATAAAATAAGTTTTATATAATTTAAAATATTAAATAATAGAAACATATATATAGTTATTATATATATATAAATACCTATTCCAGCTATATGTAGTATAATATATACTATATATCTTATATAATAAAAAGTCTTAGAAACTACTTACCTTAAAGAATTACTATAAAAGATTACTATAACTTATATTCATAAAATAAGTTATATATTATTCAGAAACAGAGCCACCGGTGGTTTGATGGCATCTCTGGCCACAACGCACCAGCCTTCATAGCAATCTCGCCGCCCAAAAGCTTGCCAAACCGTTTCACATTACGATTTAACAGGCGTTCAGTCAGGGTAGTTTCAATCGCGGCGCGGTGCGGCCACACGTGGCGCGCAAAACGGGTCATGACGTGAACTTGGTGGTGGCGGCGGCGATATTGGGAGCGGCAGCCATGACGAGGCTGCGGGCAGAGAGGCTGATTAATGGCGGTAAATATCATGAAAAGAAAAAACAAAACAAAAAACAGCTTTTCTCATACCGCGGTGTCTGCTCATGTATGTGGTGTGAAGAGCGGATGAGTTAGGGACGGCGAGAACTTGGGCGTCGGTGATAAGCTCACATGCTATCGGATATTAGAGACTTGCACGCGGCACGCCCACCCAATCATCAGCACAAATCAGAACTTGCCCCGACCTTTCCGTCGCCCACAACACCCACTTGAAGCAGCATGGAGCTCAGGATAATTCTAGGCCATCAGGACAGCCGCCGCCTCGTTAAGGTCGGGTAACAGCCTCAGCAGGTCGTATTCAAGAGCAGCGACAGCACGGGTGGGAGCTGGGGCGGTCGGGGGCAGTGCGTCGTTGGCCGCTGCATCAGCCACACTTCCCCACAGGCTCCACACTGAACTCGAGTTCTCCACAGGACCATTACACTCACAGCTGCCAGTAAGTGGATTCCATCGGTACCATCAGCCACGCTCAACCACGTGACTAAGACTGGCCCTGCTCACACGTCGATCCTGGTACCTTACTCTGTACTCTCGCTCATGCCCACGCGCTGCCCTATGGTGTCAAACCGCAGCCCATCTCGCCATCAATTATTTGCCGGAGGCCGGCGCGTACACTTCACCCGGCGTGCGGTTAACTGTGCCCATTGCTACACTCACTTCACAGTTTCGGTGACTGATGGAGAAAGGCGGCGGAAGGAGTATCCCTATTAGCCTGTTGCTAAGGTGAATAGCCGCGACCGACCCCGACTGACCGTCGCCCCAATGGTCCGCGCCCAACCCTTGGCTCATTTCTGTCGCACTCGTGTCAACCAAGTCTGATACGGACTGAACTTCATCTACGCATCCAGGACTTTGCGCGGCTTCAGAGCGTTTCCTCCGAACTTATCGGAACAGCCGCTCGCACATTTTGGAGCACCAGACCGCCGCTCTGGACGCTATGCCGCTCCCAACCTCCCGCTGCCCTTCTGGCACACGCGCCCTCGTGGTTAACACTTTCTGCTAAAGCAGTCCAAACATCGGTCGGTGAGACCCTTCGTTTCCTCTGTTCCCAGCTGTTCCCCCTCGTCACTACTAATGCGTCTTTTGTAGCTCCCCGAGCACCCCTGGCGCATGCATGATCAACCCACTACAACGAGTCACCTTCCACTCCACGAGCCGAAATTCCTGCCGACATCGTCGCACTCGCTGCACGTACGAGGAGCCTTCGTTGGATAGCCGTATCCGACCCTACCTACAGGTCAACGACAATTGCGCAGAACGAAACCTCAATGCGAAAACACACGGAAGGGAGTCGGCATCCTGGAGTCAAGCAGTCTTGCGGCGGACGGGAGACTCAGTCAAGAAAGACCTTGGAGCAAGCAGACCCAACGCCTTCTCTGCTTGACTACCACTTTCCAGTCATTGCCTCCTGGTACCACCACCACGGCCGGGTTTTCTTCGTGGTGCGATGGATGCGAGCGTGTCGCCAAGGACGACCTACAGCATGAGCAAGGTTCCTACTCAACTACCACTACTCACCAGGACTACGTTTGACCGGGTTTTGGAAGCGCAAACGACCTGAAACCATTGTCTAGTGGGCACAAGAGCACAGCTCGGCGACGTTGCCGTTGTCAATTTCGCGCTCAACACCCTTACGAACCCGGTTTTTAAGCTGGCATCCGAAGTCCGCGATGCTGGTGCGCAGACGTCGAGATTGTACGCTGCGCGCGCGGCTCTTCGATCGCCAGGAAAGCGACAGTTTAGATATACTTCGCGAGTTCATTCTTCTATCGACTCATATCTGACAGCACGTTGACTCCTTCGTCTCAAACATCGCTAAGGTAATTGCGCATCCACTTTCACCGCGTGCCCGTCTACCCTCTTGTCTGCGCCACCTGGGCATGGGATGGTCGTCAAGATCCGATAATGCCCGGGGATCTGTTTACCTCGAAGCCAACTTACGGCGACCGGAGAAGATCAGCGACTACCTGGCGATTACCTGGCGGGATTCCTTCGACCTACTCCATGGCTTCTACTTTCTCGGTGACTTGTGGACGAGGTAGGTAAGCACTACCTTTTACCTTGCTTTTACCACATTCCGATTGCTACGTTCTAGGGGATCAAAGCTGACTCTTATATCTAGTGTGCTAGATAGCTCGTTTCTCGTCTTCACTATACCTATATAGACCTGAACAACCCGACTAAAATAACCAAGTCGAACTGAGCTTACTCGTATGAACCCTCTCCAACTTCTAAATTTCGACCTCGCCGTTCTGGTTGGACAGTACATCATCCTCCGATGGCCGCATGGTGTGACCCTGTCTCCCCGTTGCTATCCACCTCCCGTTGT
Organism: Colletotrichum ledebouriae; assembly: GCA_036785755.1. Classification (NCBI taxonomy): domain Eukaryota; kingdom Fungi; phylum Ascomycota; class Sordariomycetes; order Glomerellales; family Glomerellaceae; genus Colletotrichum; species Colletotrichum ledebouriae. The sequence continues at coordinate 3,386 of JAVHLU010001646.1, forward strand.
TGGGTACCCACACCGATGTGAGGCTGTTGAACACTGAAGGGACCGAATGATCGAATAAACACCTGAGGACGTTGCTTGGTACTACTAGAAGCGAAGTCCCTGACCTATAAGGATGTCGTTAGGCTCTTCTACGCCTCACGTTGCGTTGCCCGGGTGCTATGGAAGATTTGCCTATCGACGCTCTCTCATGCCAAAGCGGCATGGAGCCCTATTGGAAGGGAAGTTGATTGTTAAACCTGGCTGGATGCTTCTGGCCACGACACAACATATCTGTCTCTTTAGCGGTGCCTCGCACTCAACCTTGCGCTACTCGCTGAACTGCTATAGTTGAAAGTCTGCATTTGCTTTAATGGGTACTCTGCTTCCATTGGTGAAGCTTACCGAAACCTTGTATGCCAGTCTTCAGCTACAACTTCATGGTGTGCTCTCCATTGTTCTGGTCATTGCTCTACACTGTCACCTATGTCTTCTACTTCTTCTCAAGACTTGAGTGTTCCGTATTGCGTCGCGTCTTTATTACAACACGTCGCTATTCTTCTGTTGTCCTCCACTTTGTATGCTGGTCTGCAGCAAGGGAGAAGCTCCACGAGACATAGCATCGGCCGTCAAAAGCGCTTGTGTGACTCCCCTCGTATGATCTTCCTCCCGTGTCTTCGGTGGGCTTGACAGTCCTGTCATGTAATTCGCGCTGCTCCTGGCAAGAGACCCGCGAGTTTGGCTTGGAGGTCAACAAGCCTGGATCCGGATTCCTATACCGATTTGAACACCGCATTGCCCTCGATCAACCATCGCTCTTGTCTGAAGGCCTCGGTAGGTGAGCATACTCAAAGTGGACCTGCGTTGGCTCCAAGCTCTTGTTCCGCAAGTCGCATCTTAAGACGACCGAGAGCGCAACTGCAACCTTTGCCAGGAGAGAAAGGCAGCCCCAGTCGATCATTAGAGAGTTGATCGTAATGGTACCCGTGCTTGGAACGAAGCCGTTTCTGCCATTCCAAACTCGGCACTTATCTGACCTGCCTTGTGTTATGCCCGCTCGCCGCCGGTCACCCTGGAGCTTGCCAAGCCCGTCTTATCAGCAAATACCTATAGAGGCATGTCAAAGACGTATTCTTCTTTCCCACGCCAGGTTCTTGGATCTCACATCTGGATGCGATAGCTAACATTCCGAAACGTCATCGATATATACATCGCCAACCCACGTTGAACTCCGTTATAAGCCAGCCTTGGCTCTACGGCTGCCTCTTCATCTCATACCGCGCCTCTCGAGAGGTCTGCGCCGAAAGCTCTGCCGATTGTACTTCTCTTGCCAGTCTCTTCCGCGCCTGTGTCGTAACGGCAGGCATTGTCGACGAAGAAATGGCGACATCACATCTCTAAGCCGACACTAAACGATGTGGTACGGCTGATAACCGTTGCCTGGTCCTCGAGACGCACACAGATTCTGCCCAGCGCCCTGGACAACCAACCCTTTGGAATAATGACCCTCCAAGAAGACTCAAAGGGTGCTAAACAGACGGCATGCAAGTCAATGCTGATATTACTGGAGTGTTGTCTTCAACATTGAGCAAGGGAACAATGCAACGGCGACGCAAGGCCTCGTCAAGGCTGCTCCGCTCTTGAGACTTGATTGTACTGGACTATCGCGGGCTCGAGGGAGAAAACATCTGAACACAGCGTTCAAACGTTCACCTTGAATACACTGAGTGCAAAACCACGATTTTATTAGAAGGAAGAGGCTATTTGGGTGATGATATGTATTTGGTCCCCATCGCAGTATTTGCGCCAGACTGCCAAAGATCATACTGAAACAACCGAAACTATTTCTGACTCCTAATTACTACTCGCGGCACCGAATGAAAAGAAAATACTCATTGACAACCAGTATTGCGTATGATCCATCCTTAAGAAGTGATCGTGTGTTCTTCTATTGCTGCTGCCTCAGCAGAAACCACGTCCATGCGTTCACAAGCTTGTTCCAAGGTGGCTTGAAGACAAGTCAAAATATGGTCGATATCGTCATCGTCTTGGGGTGCTGTCCCCGCTCCCGCTGGGCATAAAGAGAGGGTGGTGAAAACCCGTGTCGCGATGCTCAGGTCCTACAGCGCAATTTGCGTCGTGGTATTCTCCTCGCGCCAATATCTGCGCATTTGAACCTTTTGTGAGCGGTGCCAGTCTCTGAACTGATCTGTGGCCGATCGGAGTGCCTGCAAGGGGCTCAATTCAGGACCTGGTGATGAGGAAAAGGGCGGTATAGTTGGCAATGGTGCTGGCGTCGGAAGATAGGAATCCCACGGTGGAAAGCGGGCTCCAAGCATGGAAGATATAATCATCCTCCATAAGATGGGATCCACTCGTGTTGGGGTTGGTATTCTTGTCAAGACATGAACGCCAGCGACAAACGCGAGGACCCCGCTGTCGTGAAGTTTCACCTGAAGTGGTGTGCTTCGGGGTACTGGCAAACGGAGGTGTACTGGCGTCAGCGGCAGGTAACTGTCACAAAATCGAGACAAAACCTTGAGTGCCTCGGAATGTGCTTCGGCACACGGCATCGAGGTATACATATCGATCCACTCGGCCGTCTGCTGGTTGTGCTGCACCACCAGTAGAATCCACTGGTCCTCGCAGACCTGCAATGGTAGAAGTGTTGTGGTACTTGAGCGTATTATCTCCAAGATCTTGGGGCACGTCTGGAAATTCTGTGACAAGATGTTTTGTGAATGTTCTGAGCCGATTACAGAGGCCTCGCCGCCAATCCTCTTACACAGTAAGTTCAGCGCATCGTCGATCCAAACGGCGTCGAATTTCCGCTCAGGGTCTAGCAACAGCCAAGGACTTGCTCCCGCCTCCTGGCGCCGTTGTTTTGCGGCTGGAACTCCTGTATCTGACTCAGACATGCTTGTGGTCGCTGCTGATGGCCTTTTGGATTGACAACGGTCGATGAGTACGTTTGTTGTGAGACGTCGCAATTCTGTTGTGTAGTCGACTTCGCTGTTATATGTTGGTGATTCGGGGACTGGCGCCGAAGAATACCGGCCTGAGTCCAAGCCGTCCTCGTGTTCTGCCTCTGGTAGGGAAAAGTCTAAGACCAAGAAGTTATCATGCTCGTAGGGTTCTGGCGGGTCGTAATCATTGGTCGCAAACTCAGTGTGATTCTCGTCGTCGTAACCCCCCGTCTGATCCTCGTATCCGTACGTTATTGAGCTCTCGTGACGACCGTCCTCGATGTCGTCGACCTGCTGCTGAATCTCCGTATCCTCCTCGTACTCTAGATGGTGGCTCTTGGTACGGTGGTCCTCTGTAAAGGGGCTGTCCTCGGTCTGGTCCTCTCCCAACTCGAATTCAGTGCGTACAGCCCCTGTTGTACTGCTGGAATGTTCTTCAGCTGCTTCAAGCTGTGCCTCCGGGTCTTGCTCCGGCTCTGGCTCCGATTCTGGTTGTAGCTCTGGCTGTGCTTCTCGCAGCTGGCTTTCGATATCCCGGGTTGCTTGCTCCACATCGTTCAGGGTAATCCCCGGCGTAGCAACATGAGCCCCTTTTTGTCGATCCAGAAGAGTTCTTACCCGCCTATCGGCAGCGTAGCGACAGAGGAGATGGATAGATACGTGAACATCAGGCGAGACTTGGGAGAAGCGATACAGGGCCCGAAAGAACGTTTCTCCCTGGTTGTTCTCCTCGTACTGAATAGCGAATAGCAGTCGTTGGTGCGAAACTTGCTAGGTTTCGGCGGCGCGTTCAACTTTTTTCTTGTACCTTGCGGGTAGGGGCGGGTAGGCGAGGTGGGACAAGATTCCATCGACCACGTCCTCTGGAAGGAGCTGTCGGGTGTCGCAAGCATCAAAATAGTAGGGTTCTTGACTAAAGAAGCGCTCCAGATCACGAAGTAAGTCAAAAAGTGCTTCGACGGCGGCGTCTGAGGTTGTCAAGGCGGCCTGAAGCCTGCCGATGTACTCCTGCAGCATAGGAGTGGCGTCTGCTGGTGCCACGGCTGAGGCTGTTGTGGATTTGCCTGCTATCGAGCCCATGGGTCTGTGTCGCATGGCGAGAGGGAAGTGTTACGAAGAAAGAATTGCCTGCAAGGCTGTGACTGACGGGAAAGGTGGTAATCAGATCTCAAGCAATTGTTGGACTCGTTGATGTAGGTGTGAAACAGGGAAGAAGAGACGCTATCGAGAGCAGAATGGCCCGAGGTTGTACTGCTTAGCGTGAGCCGACGCTAAGGTAAGGTAGCGGGCCAGAGCAGGTGCCATAGTACGGACCCACATGACTCCTGCCTTAGGTTGTGGGTAATTACGTACCTTTTGGAAAGCACTAGTGCCACACGACGCCACACGACGCCCCCATATTAGGAGGTCTCTGCTAGGTAGACTAGAGAATATAAGAACTTATATAATATATAACCCGACCCTACTAGTAGTAATAACCTAGTAGTATAACCCTAGTTAATTTAATAACTACTAATCTTATTATTAAAATTCTACTATAGTAATAAGCTACTATTAGAATTATAATACTATTTACCCCTACTAATTACTATATTAAATTTTCTTAATATTAAACTATTACTACTTCGTTTAGTAGCGTATAATTAACCTCGCTATCTAATTTAACTTTACCTAATATATAACTTATAATAAATTAACCTTAGAGTATTAGATACCTAGCTATCTAAGTTCCCTATATCTACTCTCTTAAAAATAAGATAACTACTATATTTTTACTATATATATCCTAGCTATCCTACTATAGAAGAGGTAACTAATAATAACTAACGTTAAGTACTTATTTTACTTTATTATAAGGGTCTTAATAAGGATTTTTATAATAGTTTTAATAATAAATTAATTAAACCTAACTTCCTAATTAAGTAGCTTAAAGGAAAGAGAGGTATTCAAAGTGCCTATTTAGTAGTTACTTTATAATATAAAGAAGTACTCTAACTATATCGAACCTATTAATATAGTATAGAATATAACCTAGCCGCCTTTATTACTCCTAACTAACCCCTATTCTCTACTAAACTAATTATACTATAGTAATCTAAAACCTAGTATAATAAGGGATTAGATTACTCCCTACTAAATAATAATTTATTCAGCCTAACTAACGCTTTTAATAAAGCCTAACTTATAGACTTACTACTAGTACCTAGTATCGAGCTAAGAAGAATAGATAATAATACAAGAAACCCTATAGGAGATAACTACCTATAGAATCTACTACCCGCTCTTATAGCTATAATAGTAGAAATACTAGCTAATATTATAATAAAGGTAGTTATTATTATAATATTATCTATATAGAATAAACTCCCTTAGTAGAATTAACCTCCTTAAGGGCGTGAGAATTTACCTAACTTAAATCTAGCCTAAGGACTATTAGGCGCGGAAGATATAGGATATTTCGACCTAATAGTATATAACCTATCTTAATATAGTATTACTAGTAGAACTAAGTATATTATATATATTAATATCTATATTCTCTATAATAGATTATAATATCTAGCTAATATATATAGAGAACTAGCTATTAAAGAGGTATAGTGGCCTCTAGCCACTACATAGTGATTTTACCTGCTTAAGTGCAACAGACCTTCTAACTCCGCGCCTCCTAATAATATATAGCCTTCGGTTACGTAATTATAACTTTCTTAACTATAGCTATACTTATACGTGCCTATAGCCTCACGATCTTTAACTTTATATTAATAATAACGTAGGTTTTAATTATTTAAACTATGAAACTATTAACTTATCCTCTCGCGCACTACCCGCGCTGCTATTAAATACCGCCTCTATTACCGCTTTATCTGCTAGTTATTACTATCTTTATCCTCTTATTTAATCGGGTTAGCTAACGCCTTCGCTATACTATTATTAGCAACGCTCTCTCTATTTAGCGCAAGCCGTACTCACCGACGTTCAAGCCCTAAGGGGCCTAGGCTACCTCTACCTTAATAGTATAGAGGACCTGCTTAAAGAAGGGCTACTCTATAAGGTATATAACGACTTACCTAGCTTCTACTACTAAGTCTATTTACTTAGTTATAATATAATAGTAAGTATCCCCTCTAGGGGTATTAATAAGAGCCCTCTTAAGGGCTATATTAATAATATACTCTCTATATATAATAGAGTAATTAAAAAAGGAGTAGGTTTAATTAATTAATTTAATACTAAACTCTCTAGTAAGCTCTTATATATTATTAGTATTAAAGAGCATACCTCGCGTAGGCTTAGCGTTTTTATATATAGGGTCTAGTATTAATATAATTAAGGAATAAGGATAAGGAAGAGGGAGAGGTAAAAGGCCCTGCGTATAGAGCTTCTTATACTTCTAGCTATAAGAACCTCTTAGGAAAGGCCTCTTTAGTTAAGGAGTTACCTCTTATATAGTAATATTTATAATACCTTTAGTACCTTACTAGAAGGTTAACTTTTTAGATTAAGGAGTTATCTTATATAGTAGCTTTTATAGCACCTTTAGTACCTTACTAGAAGGTTAACCTTTTAGGTTAAGGAGTTATCTTATATAGTAGCTTTTATAGCACCTTACTAGAAGGTTTAGCGAGGGCGTTATTATAAGAGCCTTAATAGCCCGTTTAGCTCTAATATAATTAGCCCTAGTATAGCGCGCGTCCGACTTTATATATAAGGGTTTGCTTATAAGTAGTAGGAATATATAGGGTTCTTATATTATTTTCCTTAACTAGTAGAGGGTATAGGTTAAAATACTTATATAGTATTTCCTAAATTATGCTTACGAACTAGGTGAATTTGTTATAGTCTTTTTGCAAAGGGGCTGCGGTGTAATTCCGAACTTAAGAGGTATAGTTATGATACCTACTTAGTACTACTTTAGCTTAATATATCACTAAGTTAACTATACTTAAAAGGTTAGGATTATTATATAGCCTAATCTAGTAGCTACTTAATATACTCTATAAACGATTTAAGTAAGATTTATTAGTTACTTTATAAACCCTCTATAGCTAATAATTAATAATTACTAACCTCGCTAGAGGATTTATTATCTAACCCTACGTTTAGATTATAATTTAAGATATATAAAACGTAGAAATGTAAGATCTCTATATATAGCTCTATATTATATTTAAATTACTTAATAGTAAAATCTAGTCCTAGCTAGATAAACCTAGTCTAATAATAACTCTAGCTTAATTTCTTAATTATATTAAGGCTAGGGAAAGCATACTTATCTAAATAGTATATAACTAATATCTAACTACTACCTTTAGCTTATAATAGAATACTATAGATAAGTTAGCTAGGTTAATATTATAAGCCTTCTTAGCTAGGTTAATACTAGGGATATACTTAGCACCCTACCCTACTAAATATCTAGAATTTAACTAGTATACTACTAATATAAGAAGACCTTGGGCTTAGCGTTTTTATATACGGGGTCTAGTGCCGATATAGTTAAGGGATAAGGATAAGGAAGAGGGAGAGGTATAAGGCCCTGCTCGCAGAGCTTCTTATACTTCTAGCTATAAGAACCTCTTAGGAAAGACCTCTTTAGTTAAGGAGGTATCTCTTATATAGTAATATTTACTTTTAATACCTTACTAGAAGGTTAACCTTTTAGGTTAAGGAGTTATCTTATATAGTAGCTTTTACTTTTAATATCTTACTAGAAGGTTAACCTTTTAGGTTAAGGAGTTATCTTATATAATAGCTTTTACCTTACTAGAAGGTTTAGCAAGGGCGTTTCTAGGCTATAAGAGCCTTAATAGCCTGTTTAGCTCTAATATAATTAGCCCTAGTATAGCGCGCGTCTGACTTTATACGAGGGTTTACTTATAAGTAGTAGGAATATATAGGGTTCCTATATTATTTTCCTTAACTAGTAGAGGGTATAGGTTAAAATACTTATATAGTATTTCCTAAATTATGCCTGCAAACTAGGTGAATTTATTGTAGTCTTTTTGCGAAGGGGCTGCGGCGTAATTCCGAACTCAATACTATATTCGAGACGCTATAGAAGACCTCCTATTTAAGCTAGTATCTTTTAATAGATTCTCTATATATACGTTGCTAGCTAACTATAATATCTACTATATTATTATAACTAATAAGTCTAATAAACCTATATTTATCCCTTATAATATATATATTAGGATATTAGTATTGCTCAATAACGAGGTATATTATTAGAACGTTGCTAAAGAAGTAGTAGATATTATAGGAAGCGTAGGCACTACGGTACCTAACGGGCCCTTTAGAGAATATTTATCTAGCTTTAAACCTATTGAAGCTAATAACCTAGAAACGATATAAAGATATATACTAGGAATAATAGTTTATAATAGCAATAGTAGAGCTAATAGCTTCTTATAAATTCTTAATGAGTTTACTAATAAATTCTAGGATACTAGCTTTACTAACCTTCTATAGGACTAATAGCTCTAAGTACTACTAAAATCTAGTTAGGAAGACTAGCTCCTTAAGACCTCAAAGATCTATAATATTAAGATACCTATATATAAAGTAGTATAAGATATAGTAACGAAATTATAATAATAGGGATAGTTATATTATATAATAAAATAGGTACTATTCTTATTCCTAGTATTTATAGTCTAGCGCGAAGTTAACGGGAAATAGAAGAAGGGCTATATAGTTATTAATATCTAAGCTCTAAATAAGATTACTTTACCTAATAGCTACCCTATATAATTATAAGACGATATTATAGCCATAATAAAAGATGAAAAATATATTATAGTTATAGATACGAGTTTATTTTACTACTAATAGTGAGTTTATCTGGAATTAGATAGCGCTTTTATAATTATTACCCCTAATAGCTAATATACCTTTAACTATATAATTATAAGGTATAAGAATTCTAACGCCTATATCTAACGATAAATAGATATCTTATTTAATAGTACTAATATTTAGTCTTTCTATAACGATATAGTTTTTATATCTAATATATATAAAGAATACCTAGCTAACCTATAATAACTACTATTACTCCTTATACTAAGTATTATAGGCTACGCCCGGGTTAAGCCTACCTAGGCTTCTGCCTAGGTTTACTACCTTAAGGAGCTACCTAGGGCCTACCTAGGGCTTACCTAGTTATTCCCTATAGATTAGCGAAATCTCTATTAGAGAGGAAAACTTCCCCTTTTCCTCTTTAGCTTAAATAAATAGTATTATAGCGACCTCTTATTAAATAAACTTAGGTCTAACCCCTCGTATATTTAAGCTTATTATTATAATAATAATAATAGGTTAAGCGCTACTCCCTACTAGTTAGTAAGATAGTTAATAATAATATAGCTAAAACTTAAGATAAGCTATTATAAGCTAATTTAATAGTAATAATAGAGTCCCTCTAGTAATAGTTATAAGAGGTTAAATAGGGGAATAGCTAACGCGTAGCTTAATAGACCCCTATAAGTACTACTAGTAAGGTACTAGTAATACCTAGTATAGTATACTAGAAGCTACTACCCCTACTCCTAAAGTTTTTATGTAAGTAGAAGGAATATATTACCTAGGTATAATAAATAAGGTATAAGATTACTATAAATAGGGTATTCTATATTATAAATATAGAGGTATAGTACTTTATTAACTCCTATTTAGATACTATAGCCTAGTAAGTAGTCTCTACTTTCTATAGAGCTAGGGGGGGCGGGGGGAAATATAACCCTAAGGACTTTATAGCTTACCTAGACTAGATATATAAGGACCTAAATATCTAGTTATAAGCTATAGCTTAATTATGAACCCTCTAGTAAAAAGATAATAAATCCCTAGTAACCTTCTTATTAAGATTTAAGTAGATACTAGCTAATATAAGTAGTATAAACTAGCCTAGCTAAGTCTAGATCTTACTTTTAGAGGCCTCCCTTACCCCTAGGCTAAGGAACTAGCTAATTACTATTAACTTACTAGCTAATTATAATAGCTAGCTCTTAAAGGTCTAGAGTATTATATAGAAGGTAGAGCGCTAGAAGGTTACTAGTAACTACTTAGTAACCTACTAGAGACCTATTACTAAGGATACTAAGGGGGATACTTATATAACTAGAGCTATATATATCTTATAAGTTAAGGAAATAAGATATTATAACTATTAAAACTCTAGATCCTCCTTAGGTACCTCCCTAGTATAATACTAATAACCTTAGAAGGGTATAAGGGACCCCTATACCTATTATACTTATAGAGCTAGAGGTTATATTACTTAGTATTACTCTAGTAAAGAGGACTAGCTACCTAGGGTTATAAAAGTAAAGACCTTAAAAGAAGAAATAATATATTATAAGGTTATAAATAACTACTAAGTAGTAACTAACTCCTTAGAAGAAGATAAGGAGTTAGGAAAAGACTAACTCTAGAGCGAAATTAGGCCCTAGAGCCTATTAAAAAGGAGATATTAAGTTAGGAAGAATATAAATAGAAATAACTAGCTAATAATAAGCTTATTATTATTTAAGTTAGAGTTAATAGAGGATATCTAGCTTATGCCCTAGTAGATACTAGGAGTAATACTTATATAATAATTAACCTTTCCCTAGCCTAATACCTCTACTTTTTATATATTAAGAAGAGATACTAACTTATAAGAGGGTATATACTTAGCGGACTATTACTAGGTAATATACTAAGTATAGTAGTATTTAACTTAGAAATAAGTAGCTATACCTAGTATATTTTTATATATATAGTTAATAGCCTAGACCCTAATATCCTCTTAGGGCGCTTTTAAATAGAATAGAGCTAGGTTATTTATAATACTATAGCTTACTAAGTATATTATAAGAGGGGATAAGTTAGGTTATACTTAAAAGACTAAGAAGAAACTCCCCTTATAAAGGAAATAAGGGCTATAAGGTTCCTTAATATACCCTTATTCTCGATAATCTACTAATACCTAGCGAGATAATAGGGTAAGTACTAGGAGGGTATTAACGAGATATTAATATAAGCTATTAGCTTAGCTAATATTAAGAAAGCCTTAAACTTAAGACTAAAGGAGGATTAATAATATTATTTACTAAACTAGGTCTTAAGGGAGTTTCCTAACCTATTTAACCCTAATAAGGCTTACTTACTACTCCCTAGGCGACTAGGGGTAAACTACTAGATTAACCTTATATTAGGACTAAATAAGAAGGAGCTACTACTCCCCTAGAGCCCCCTTTATAGTATATTAAGAGAAGAGCTACTAGTACTAAAAAAGACCTTATAAAACCTCCTAGATAAGGGGTTTATTAAGGCTAATAGCTTACTTACTAGGGTACTAATACTCTTTATAAGGAAGCTAGGTAGGGGAATTCGCTTCTATATTAACTATAGGGTACTTAATATAATTATAAAGAAAGACTACTACCCCCTATTACTAATCTCTAAGATATTATACTAGGTAAGTATAGCTAAGTAGTATACTAAGCTAGATATAGTAATAGCTTTTTATAAGTTAAGAATAGTAGAGGAGTATTAAAAGAGAATTATATTTTATACTTAGTATAAGTTATTTAAGTAAGTAGTTTACCTATTTAACCTAATTAGTACCCCTACTAGCTTCTAGTGATATATTAATAATACCTTATAGGACTTCTTTAATAACTTTATTACTATTTATATAGATAATATATTAATTTACTCTAATAGAACGAGGGAAGACTATAAGAGGAAGGTCTAGGAGGTCCTCTAGAGGCTAGCGGATATAGGCCTAAACTTTAAACCTATAAAGTATAAGTTCTTAGTTAAGAGGGTTAAATATATAGGGTTTATTATAATAATAGGAGAGGGTTTCTCTTATAACCCTAAGAAACTCTAGGTAATTACTAAGTAGTTACCTCCTACCTCCCTAAAAGGGGTCTAGAGCTTCCTAGGGTTTATAAACTATTATAATATATTTATATTAGAATATAGGGATATTAGTAGACTACTTATATTACTTACTAAGAAGAATATAATATTCTAGTAGAGAGATAATTAAGAATAAGCCTTCTTATAGCTTAAGTAGCTCTTAGTACCTAGCTAGTACTCTGCTAGTTTAGTCTAAAAGATAAGACTATTATTAAAACTAACTATTTAGGATTTATATTAGGAGGGGTGCTCTTATAAGTTAACCTAGAGGATACCTAGTATCCTATAGTATTCTACTTATAGACGTTCTTACTTATAGAGTATAACTACCTTATTTATAATAAGGAGCTCCTAGTAGTCCCTTCTTATTTATATACATAGAGAGTAGATAGAGCTATATAATATAACTACTTTTAAGGTACTAACTAACTACTAGGGGCTTAAATATTTTATAAAGAAGTAGCGCCTTATAGAGCGCTAGAGCTAATAAGTAGAGGAGCTATCCTAGTATAATTTTACTATTAAATACCACCCTAATAAGGAAGTAGTAGCCCCTAATACCCTCTCTTAGAGGGAGTAAGATATACTATAAGGGTAGAATAATAAGTAGAAGTAGGGGAGGGTCTTATAGCTAATACTAGACCGCGCCTACCCCTATAGGGACCCTATAGTTAGCCCCCTAGTAAGGAGAAGTTAGAAGGGCTATATTAATATCCTAGATACTATAATCTTTAATAGTAACCCTAAACTATAGGTACTATAGCTAGAAACTATAAAAAAGGATATAATATATAAAGCTATATATTATATAGTTACTTATTAGCTTTAGAGCTTCCTATTAGATATAAAGGCTAAGGTTTAAATAAATAAGTATAATATTAATAGTTAGGGGAGACTAATATTTAGGGGGAGGCTATAAGTACCTAGCAGGGAGGATAATAATAACCTACTAGGGGAGCTTTATATAAAGATTATCTAATAGAGCTACGACTTAAGTATAACTACCTACCTAGGCTATAATAGCACGCTAGAAATAGTAAGCTAGTAGTTCTATTAGCTAGGATAATAATAAATAGTATAAAGATTTATAAGGAACTATAATATCTATAGAGGGATATATATCTAGAAGTAAGCTAAGAGGGGCTTCCTAAAGCCCTTACTAATACCTACCTAGTTATACTTAGACCTCTTAATAGACTTTATTATAAACTTACTACTTATAAAAGATAATGCTAGCTAATACTTATAGGTTATAATAAATAGGCTAGGTAAGTTAGTAATACTAGAGGAGATAGGTACTATAGAGGTAGAAGCTTATACCTATTAGTTCCTTACCTCTTACTTCTAGTTCTATAGGTTCTTATATAGTATTATTAGTAATTAAGGGTCTAACTAGGTAAGCTACTTCTAGGCTAAATTCTACTACTTTACTAGTATAAGGAGCTTATTAAGTACTATATACTACCTATAGACTAATAGTAATACTAAGAGGTAGAACTAGGAGATATAAGCTATCCTATAAGTATTTATAACCTAAGTATAGGATAACTAGGGGTAGCTCCTACCTACTACCTAGCTAGCGCTCTATAATAGGGTTAGTAGTATAACTAGGCTCTCGCTATTCTTCTTAGAACGTAGGTATTATACTAACCCTATGGCCTCTAGCTACTATATAGTGATTTTACCTGCTTAAGTGCAATAGACCTTCTAGCTCCGCGCCTCCTGACAATACATAGCCTTCGGTCACGTGATTATAACTTTCCTAAATATAGCTATACTTATATATACGTGTTAATAGCCTTACGATATTTAACTTTATATTAATAATAACGTGGTTTTTAATTATTTAATAGACTATAAAACTATTAACTTTTCCTCTCGCATACTACCCGCGCTACTAATACCGCCTCTATTACTACTTTATCCGCTAGAAGTCGTTACTATCTCTACTATACTATGATTAGTAACGCTCCCTCTATTTAGCGTAAGCTATACTTACTAATATTTAAGCCCTAAGGGGCCTGGGCTACCTCTGCCTTAATAGTATAGAGGACTTACTTAAAGAAGGGCTACTCTATAGGGTATATAATAACTTACCTAGCTTTTACTACTAAGTCTACTTACTTAGCTATAATATAATAGTAAGTATCCCCTCTAGAGGTATTAATAAAAGCCCTCTTAAGGGCTATATTAATAATATACTCTCTATATATAATAGAGTAGTTAAAGAAGGAGCGGGTTTTATTAATTATATTAATACTAAACTCTCTAGTAATCTCTCGCGCGTTATTAGTATTAAAGGGTATACCTTACGCAAGCTTAGCGTTTTTATTTATAGGGTCTAGTACTAATATAGTTAAGGGATAAGGATAAGGAAGAGGGAGAGGTATAAGGCCCTGCTTATAAAGCTTCTTATACTTCTAGCTATAAGAACCTCTTAGGAAAGACCTCTTTAGTTAAGGAGTTACCTCTTATATAGTAGTATTTACTTTTAATATTTTACTAGAAGGTTAACCTTTTAGGTTAAGGAGTTATCTTATATAATAGCTTTTACTTTTAATACCTTACTAGAAGGTCGACTTTTTAGGTTAAGGAGTTATCTTATATAGTAGCTTTTATCTTATTAGAAGGTTTAGCGAGGGCGTTACTATAAGAGCCTTAGTAGCCTATTTAGCTCTAATATAATTAGCCCTAGTGCGGCGCGCGTCCGACTTTATATAGTAATATTTAGAGGGTTTACTTATAAGTAGTAGGAATATATAGGGTTTATATATTATTTTCCTTAACTAGTAGAGGGTATAGGTTAAAATACCTATATAGTATTTCCTAAATTATGCCTGCGAACTAGGTGAATTTGTTATAGTCTTTTTGCGAAGGGGCTGCGGCGTAATTCCGAACTCAATACTAACCCTATACTTATAGTAAATAATATAATAGAAGAAGCCCCCTCTAGGGATATAGTAGCTACCCTTCTAGTAATAAGATTATAAGAGGTAGTAGACTTTATCTAAGTAAGTATTATAACTATCTAATAGTATAGCGAGGAGAATGCGAACTAGTATAGGATACCTATAGAGGAGTATTAGGTAGGTAATAAGGTTTAGCTTTTAATAGCTAATTATAAAAGCCCTAGGCCTAGTAAGAAGCTATTATAGTTATATAATAAATATATTATAATTAGAGTCCCGAGCCTATATATTATTAATTTAGATATACCTAGTAATATCTACCCGAGGTTCTATATAGACCTCCTCTAGAGGGTACTAGAGGACCCCTTACCCGTATAGATAAGAATAGACCCCTAGTTACTACTAATTATAGCTAATAATAGCGAATTTAAGTAGTATATAGAGGAGATATATATAGTATAATAAAAGGCAGTTAGGCGAGGGTAGAGGCGCGAGGTCCTAGTTAAGTAGGAGGGGTATATAGAGCCTACTTAGGAGCCTATAGAGGCTATTATAGAGATTACTATAGTAGATAGGTATAAAGCCCTATATAGACCGGTTTTAGATAATAATAGCAACCCGGCCTATGCCTAGGGGGGGATTAGTTAGGAGGGGGGATAGTATTATAAGCTATACCTAGGTTAAGCCTACCTAGGCTTCTACCTAGGTTTACTACCTTAAGGAGCTACCTAGGGCTTACCTAGGGTTTATTTAGTTATTCCCTATAGACTAGCGAAATCTCTACTAGAGAGGAAAACTTCCCCTTTTCCTCTTTAGCTTAAATAAATAGTATTATAGCAACCTCTTGTTAAGTAAACTCGGGTCTAACCCCTCGTACTAAGAAATATTAGTATTAGGCCCTCTAAAACTTACGTTGCCTTCCCTAGGATAATATATTAACGCTCTTAGTTTAGCTATAACTATAGAAAAACTAGATATAATAAAACGAATTAAGTACCTAATAACCCTATATAACCTAGAAATATTTATCGGATTTAATAGTTACTTCTAATATAATATCCCTAGATATACTAAGATTATTAAACTACTTAAGTAATATAAAACTAAACTTCTTAAATAATAAATAAATAAGGACGGTCTCTATATTACTAGTAAAGACCCTAGATAGAAAAGATAGGCGTTAATAATTAACCTAGCTCTAACTAATATAAAACAATTATTATTTAAATTAGTTAAGACTACCCTGTTATAATATACTAAAGTCTACTACTTCGACCTAACTAGACTACTATTTATTAACTTTAATATATTAGCTACTAGGATTAGAGTAATAATATATTACGTCGATCCTAATACTCTACGATATATAGTAGATAATTAAGGAAAAGTAATAATAGTACTAGTCCGAACCTCTATCTAACCTATCTCCTACTTATTATAAACTCTCTCTCGCGTTAAGAAGATATATTAGCTAATAGAGATAGAGACCTTAGGATTTATTTAAGTCCTAACGAAGTATAAGTAATAAATTATAGCTTCTTAATATCTAATATATATTATTACTAACTACTTAGCTATTCTTAAATTATTAAGATAGACTAATATTACGCTTACTATAATAGGTAGTATAGATAATAAGAAATTAATAAGAGCTATAGAATACGCTAGCTAGTTTAAATTAGTTATTATTTATAAGCTTAATAAAAATATATTATCCTTAACGCCCTATCTTAACTCC
Source organism: Colletotrichum ledebouriae (assembly GCA_036785755.1). Lineage (NCBI taxonomy): Eukaryota > Fungi > Ascomycota > Sordariomycetes > Glomerellales > Glomerellaceae > Colletotrichum > Colletotrichum ledebouriae. Next base: position 19,891 of record JAVHLU010001646.1, read on the forward strand.
TAACTAATAAAGGTAATAATAACCTAGAACCTAACTATAGCAGACTTAACATCCTTCCTAATAATATACCTAAGTAATAGGCTATATAAGTATAGGTATAGTCTACGTTTGTTACTAATAATAATCTAGCCCCGTACTAGCTACTATATATAATAACTCTAGACTTAACCCTACTAGCTACTTAGGATAGTATTAGCATAATATTGCTCGGTATTAACCCTAACTTCTATAGAAAGATAGCTAATAGATATTAATCCGACCTAGTATTAAAGCCTATCTTAAATATAATATAAAAGAACCTAGCCCTAGAACGTAATAATAGAGCTAACTTACCTTTATATATATATAATAGCCTCTTATAGAAAATAACGTTAGGTATATACTACTAATTATGCGTTCTATAAAACTATTAAGCGGATATCTTCTATACTATCTATAGTAATAATTATAGAGAATATAATAAGTTACTTTACTCCCTAGTAGGATACTTTATCCCGCACCTTACTAAATAACTAAAATAATTCCTTATAGGATATCCTATATACATAATATATAAGATCCGTACCTACTAACTATATAGTAGTATATAACTAATTCTACTACCCCTATACCTATATCAAATAATTACTATCGACTTTATCCTAGGCTTGCTTATGAAAAGGAATAGATATAACTATATTATATTAGTTACTAATAAATTCTTTAAATAAATTAGCTTAATACCTAGGAGAAAAACTAATACTACTAAGTAGTTAAGTTCGGAATTACGCTGCAGCCCCTTTGCAAAAAGACTATAACAAATTTACCTAGTTTATAAGCATAATTTAGGAAATACTATATAGGTATTTTAACCTATACCTTCTACTAGTTAAGGAAAATAATATAGGAACCTTATATATTCCTACTACTCGTAAGTAAACCCATATACCAAGTCGGACGCGCGCTATACTAGGGCTAATTATATTAGAGCTAAACAGGCTACTAAGGCTCTTATAGTAACGCCCTCGCTAAACCTTCTAGTAAGGTGCTATAAAAGTTACTATATAAGATAACTCCTTAACCTAAAAGGTTAACCTTCTAGTAAGGTGCTAAAGGTGCTATAAAAGCTATTATATAAGATAACTCCTTAACCTAAAAGGTTAACCTTCTAGTAAGATATTATAAATATTACTATATAAGAGGTAACTCCTTAACTAAAGAGGTCTTTCCTAAGAGGTTCTTATAGGTAGAAGTATAAGAAGCTTTACTATAAGTAGGGCTTTATACCTCTCCCTCTTCCTTATCCTTATCTAACCTATAATAAATCCTTAACTATATTAATACTAAACCTTATATAAAATATACTAAGCCTAAGCGAGGTACCCCCTTTAGTATAAATAATATAGAGGGGGTTATTAGAGAGTTTAGCCTTAATATAATTAATAAAACCCGCTCCTTTATTAACTACTCTACTATATATAGAGAGTATATTATTAGTATAACCCTTAAGAGGGCTTACCTTAATACCCCTATAGGGGACTCTATAAGGTATAATAGTGGCTCCGATGTAATCGGCCCCGGTGCGGCGCGCGTCCGACTCTATGCGGTGATGTTCAGAGGGTTTGCTTGCGAGTAGTAGGAACGTATAGGGTTCCTATATTGTTTTCCTTAACTAGTAGAGGGTATAGGTTAAAATGCCTATATAGTGTTTCCCGAATTATACCTGCGAACTAGGTAAATTTGTTATAGTCTTTTTGCGAAGGGGCTGCGGCGTAATTCCGAGCTCAAGGTATAATAGTATTAAAGCTAAGTAAGTAAACTTAGTAGTAGAAGTTTAGTAGGTTATTATATACCCTATAGAGTAGCCCTTCTTCTAGCAGGTCCTCTATATTACTAAGGTAGAGGTAGCCTAGGCAGCCTAGGCTTATTAGGGCTTAAACGTCGGTAAGTATAGCTTACGCCGACTAATAGAGAGAGCGTTGCTAACGACGGCATAGCTGCGAAGGCGTTAGCTAACCCGATCGAACAAGAGGATAAAGATAGTAACGACTTCTAGCGGACGAAGCGGTAATAGAGGCGGTATTCTAATCGATCGTTAGCAGTACACTTAGTAAGCTGTGCGCCTATAGTAGGCTTACTGACGGCAGCGCGGGTAGTGCGCGAGAGGAAAAGTCGATAGTCTCGTAGTCTATTGAATAATCAAAAACCACGTTATTATTAATATGAAGTTAAAGATCGTGAGGCTATTAATAGGCACGTATAAGTATAGCTATAGTTAGGAAAGGTAGTTAGTAATTACGATCACGTAACCGAAGGCTATATATTGTTAGGAGGCGCGGAGTTAGAAGGTCTATTGCACTTAAGCAGGTAAAATCACTATGCAGTAGCCAGAGGCCACTACTAAGTAGTAAGTAGATAGACTATTAGGATTCCTACTTTATTATAACTAGGGTCTCCTTAAAATCGTGCTTAGCGACTAAGATCTAAAATTTCTATCTAATATATAGAAATATATATAGATATAACTGAGGATAAAGCTATTATATTCTATAGCTTATTATCTATAAACCGATAGATAAAGCGAACGAACTAATTTAATAGTTAAGTCTGCTCTATATATTTATATTATAGCTATAAGTAATCCCAATAAATAGTATAAGGTACTACCTAGATTATAATTGAAAATTAATAATTTAAAATCTATAACTACGGGATAAACTCCTAATAAGGTTATACTTAGTTTTACTCCGAATAATACTATAGACCTTATTACTAGCTATACCAACTATATTCTAGCTAGCTTATATAGTTAATTATAAGTATATAATACGATAGTAATAATAGCAATACGAACTAAGTCCTATTATAATAAGAAACGATTACCTAAGTTTTTTCAAGTAGGATAGAGAGTCATATTATAACTATATCGCGGGTACTTAAACCCCTAAGCTAATTCCCTCGGATAGAAATATAGATAATAATACGCTAGGCTATATATAATATTAGAGCGAGTAGGACGACTAGTATACTAACTTTAATTACTAGACTACGCTAAGATATATAACGTTATATCTATTAAGTATCTAGAGCTAGTATTACTAATAGATATTTTTAGTAGATAACTACTATACCTAGGACTAATAATTCTAACTAATACTACCTAATAAGTTATGTAATCTTATATTATAAAAGCTAGAATAACATAATACCTATTCTAACTTATAGGATTAGGTAACAAATATAGATAATAGATAGCCTCTAGCTACTACATAGTGATTTTACCTGCTTAAGTGTAATAGACCTTCTAGCTCCGCGCCTCCTAACAATATATAGCCTTCGGTCACGTGATTATAACTTTCCTAACTATAGCTGCACTTATATATACTTATTAATAGCCTCACGATCTTTAACTTTAGATTAATAATAACGTGGTTTTTAATTATTTAAACTACGAAACTATCGACTTTTCCTCTCGTATACTACCCGCGCTACTAATACCGCCTCTATTACCGCTTCGTCCGCTAGCTATACTATTATTAGCAACGCTCTCTCTATTTAGCATAAGCTATACTTACTAACCCCTAATAGGCCTAGGCTGCCTAGGCTGCCTCTGCCTTAGTAATACGGAGGACCTGCTCGAAGAAGGGCTACTCTATAGGGTATATAATAACCCGCTAAACTTCTACTACTAAGTTTACTTATTTAGCTCTAATATTATTATACTTTATAGAGTCCCCTATAGAGGTATTAAAGTAAGCCCTCTTAAGGGCTATACTAATAATACGCTCTTTATATATAGTAGAGTAGTTAATAAAGGAGCGGGTTTTATTAATTATATTAAGGCTAAACTCTCTAGTAACCCCCTCTATATTATTTATACTAAAGGGTATACCTCGCTCAGGCTTAGTATATTTATATATAAGGTTTAATATTAATATAGTTAAGGATTTATTATAGGTTAGATAATAATAAGGAAGAGGGAGAGGTATAAGGCCCTACTTATAATAGAGCTTCTTATACTTCTAGCTATAAGAACCTCTTAGGAAAGACCTCTTTAGTTAAGGAGTTACCTCTTATATAATAGTATTCGCAATACCTTACTAGAAGGTTAACCTTTTAGGTTAAGGAGTTATCTTATATAGTAGCTTTTATAGCACCTTATTAGAAGGTTTAGCGAGGGCGTTATTATAAGAGCCTTAGTAGCCCGTTTAGCTCTAATATAATTAGCCCTAGTATAGCGCATATCTAATTTTATATAGTAATATTTAGAGGGTTTTCTTATAAGTAGTAGGAATATATAGGGTTCTTATATTATTTTCCTTAAATAGTAGAGGGTATAGGTTAAAATACCTATATAATATTTCCCGAATTATACTTACGAACTAGGTGAATTCGTTATAGTCTTTTTATAAAGGGGCTGCGGCGTAATTCCGAACTCAATAGATAATAGATACCTTTAGATAGATATATCCTCACGACCTAAACTAATAGGCTAGTTATTAAATACTTTATTTAAACTAATAACGTAGAATTTCATAAATAAATAGCCCGATTAGGTAGAGATATATCTTAACTCCTATATACTTTCTATAAATTAAACCGAATTTAATATTTTAAACCTTCGCGCTTACCTTCCCTATGCTATTCCTTTATAATAGCTAAACTATACTATTTAAATTCGCTAAAGCTATTATTTCCTCTAAATTCATTCCTTACTCCTATATAAATGCTTTAATAGGTCCCTCCCCTATTAACCTTAGAATAACCTCCCTATTTCGCTCAATATTATATCTAAATAGTAATATATATAATATATATTATAGCTAATACTCCTGACCTTACTAAAGTTAAGGATAGCTTAGTAGCTAATAAACCTAACGAGCGCTAACCTAATAAGATAATTATTAATAAGACTACTAAGCCTAGAAAGGATCGTACTAATAATAATAAACTAGAGGAAGCTATGCCTAATACTATTATAACTAAGGGAATTAAGAAACTATAAAATAAGGTAGGTAATAATATTATATATAACCTCGATACTATCTTAGAATTAAACTCTAGTCTAGATAAGTCCCTATAAGAGGATATCTATAACTATATAGATAAGACCGAGTAGGATGACTTTATAGCTAATAAGGATAATATAAGAGATAAGTATAAATAATAGAAGTATTAATAGAAGCGGCTTAAGTAGTAATAATAATAACTTAGTAAGTATAACGCTAGAGATACCTAAGATAATACTAATATCGTCTCTAACGCTCCTAACTAGGATCCTGCTAACTAGGATATAAAAGGAAGCGTTAAAGTAGGAAAATATAAATATTATAAGCTAAATATAAATATAACTAAGCCTACCTAATTTAAGAAGATAATCCAACGTCTAAGATCTAAACATTCTATATAAGTTCTATTATTAGCTAATAAGGAACTTAGATCGAAGTATTAAGTTCGGAATTACGCCGCAGCACCTTTGCAAAAAGACTATAATAAATTCACCTAGTTTATGAATATAATTTAGGAAATACTATATAGGTATTTTCTATACCCTCTATTAGTTAAGGAAGATAATATAAGAACCCTATACGTTCCTACTACTTATAAGTAAACCCTCTGAATATAACTATACAAAGTTAGATACGCGCTATACTAGGGCTAATTATATTAGAGCTAAATAAGCTACTAAGGCTCTTATAGTAATACCCTTGCTAAACCTTCTAGTAAGGTGCTATAAAAGCTACTATATAAGATAACTCCTTAACCCAAAAGGTTAACCTTCTAGTAAGATGCTAAAGGTGCTACGAAAGCTATTATATAAGATAACTCCTTAACCCAAAAGGTCGACCTTCTAGCAAGGTGAACGCCACTATACGAGAGGTAACTCCTAGATCGAAGTATTATTAAGGACTGAAATTCGTTATACCTAGTACTAGTACTTACTAACCTAATTAATAAGCTATACTTAACTATATTATAGAAGTTTTTAACTATAACTATAAATATATTATACTCTTACTATCTGAGAAACTATCAATTTATTACATACTTAATAATAAAATCCTAGAGTTAATTATTATAAATAAGAACTAGTTAAGCTATTTAGTATATAAACGCGTTAATAAGGCCCTAGGATAGGGAATTAACTTAATAATTACTAATATCTACGTCTTAGTAGCGATCTATAAAGGTAAGTTACCTATAAAGGGAAAATAGTCTTAGAATAAGAACTACATAAACCGAACTATTTAAGATATATTTACTTTACTTAATAAAGTTAGAAACGGACCTATTTATAATAATCTTCTAATTCTATAATAGGTTAGATTAATATATAATCGACCTAACTCGAATAATAAGTAGACTACTATAACTAATAATAATAACACGGTCTCACAAGAGCTTGCTATTATTAATAATAAGCCTAACCTAACTAGTAATAAGTTAATAACTAATTATAACCCGTCTAATATAGATAATTTAACTAACTATAATATAATACTATAAGACTCTATATAACTATAGAATAATAGTAGTATTACGATATATAATTACGCTACTTAAATAAATAATAATTATACTATACCTAACTAGACAAAAGGACTTACCCTAGTCTAGCTAATAATAACAATAGAAATCGTCCCTAATTACTAGAATAATACGATATATATAATAACTCCCTAATAGATATTAGGATAGATAACCTAAAAGTTTTTATAGATATAAAGGAAAACGAAACTATATATAACAAAGTAACTTTTATTAAGTTCGGAATTACGCCGCAGCCCCTTCGTAAAAAGACTATAATAAATTTACCTAGTTTATAAGTATAATTTAGGAAATACTATGCGGGTATTTTAACCTATACCCTCTACTAGTTAAGGAAAATAATATAGGAACCCTATACGTTCCTTCTACTTATAAGCAAACCCTCTAAATATTATATAAAGTTAGACGCGCGCTATACTAGGGCTAATTATATTAGAGCTAAGGCCTCTGGCCACTGCATAGTGATTTTACCTACTTAAGTGCAACAGACCTTCTAACTCCGCGCCTCCTAACAATATATAGCCTTCGGTCACGTGATTATAACTCTCCTAACTATAGCTATACTTATATATACCCTACTAGATAGCCTCACGATCTTTAACTTTATATCAATAATAACATAGTTTTTAATTATTTAAACTATAAAACTATTAACTTTTCCTCTTATATACTACCCGCGCTACTAATACCGCCTCTATTACCGCTTCGTCCGCTAGCTATACTATTATTAGCAACGCTCTCTCTATTAATTAGTATAAGCTATACTTACTAATATTCGCCTAGGCTACCTAGGCTACCTCTGCCTTAGTAATACGGAGGACCTGCTTAAAGAAGGGCTACTCTATAGGGTATATAATAACCTGCTAAACTTCTACTACTAAGTTTACTTACTTAGCTCTAATACT